>VNJO01002704.1:0-195985 GCA_008042535.1 Drosophila tani | reverse complement strand
TGGACCTGAGGCTAAAAGGGCTAAGGTTGTGGAAACTGATGTGGTTCCCAGTGAAATAATATCAGAAGATGCAAAGCAAACTGAATCCACAAAACAATCCCTTGATGAAAGCAAGTCTGACAAGAAAGATGCATTTAAAGTTGAGTCGGAAAAGGTATCGGAACCAGAGATCAAGGAAATAATTGAATCTACAACAAAAGATGATACAGATTCTGCGCAAGAAAAGGACAACGTAGAAGCATCTAAGATTGTTGCTGAAAAGACTTCTCCAGAAGCAATTTTAGAGACATTAACCGAAAAGATATCAGACTTGTCTCAGGCACTTGGCAGCGATACTGAAAACGAGACAATGAGGACTATTATTGCCGAGAGCCAAGATATTATAGAGAATATCAGCGACTACAACAAAGTTGCCAAATCCATATTTAAATTGAGAGAGCATATAGTTCACACCTATGATGGCAAGCCTCCAGAGGAACAGTCAGACAAAGTACTTGTCGAAGCATTTATTGAGTCTCTATTCGAAGCCTTCCCAGAAGCATCTCAGCAAATAATTCAAAATTACATAAAGGAAATCAAAACCAATGTGATTTTAACTAAAGCAGCAATTCAGCTAATTGACGACAACAATATGTTTATAAAGCCATCGTCACTAGTCCCGAAACTGGCTAATCTGGAAAGTATTTCAGAAAAAATTCAATTTGATCAACATGTCGACAAATCATCTGAAAAAATGATAAGCTTGCAACAAAATATAATGGATATTTTTATTATTCTTGATGACCTTATAGATGAAAAGACGGAAATAATTAAACCAAAAATAGAGGAAGCCAAAACCATATTGCTCAATGAATATGACTACATTGAGAAGAAACAGGGTGCACTGAATACTGCAGTCGTGCAGGGAAAAGTGCAAGTCATAACACAGAAGATTCTTAATATTTGCGAAGAACTAAAAGATCTTATTGGAGATCAGAGTCAACACAAAGACACTGTTGATCACGCAACCTCTTTAGAGAAGCAAACCCTTGAGGAACAACAAGTCGAAGCTAAGACACAGAAACAAGACCAGAAGGACGTCGAAAGGAAGTCCGAAAAGGGAGAAGTTTCTGAAGTTACTGCGGAGAAGATTTCCGAAGAAAAGATTGAGGAAGCCAAGAAAGCTGAGGCGAAGGAAACCGAAACTAAAGCAGAGCAAGCTAAGGCCTTGGAAAAGCAATCCCTTGAGGAACAACAAGTCGAGGCTAAGACACAGAAGCAAGAACAAAAGGAAGCCGAAAAGAAGTCCGAAAAGGGAGAAGTTTCTGAAGTTACTGGAGAGAAGATTTCGGATGAAAAGATCGAGGAAGCCAAGGAAGCTGAGGCGAAGGAAACTGAATCTAAACCAGAGCAAGCTAAGGCCTTGGAAAAGCAAGCACTTGAAGAACAACAAGTGAAAGCTAAGACACAAAAGCAAGAACAAAAGGAAGCCGAAAAACAGTCAAAGAAGGGAGAAGTTTCTGAAATTTCTGCGGAGAAGATTTCCGAAGAAAAGATCGAGACAGCCAAGAAAGCTGAGGCGAAGGATTCTGAATCTAAAGCAGAGCAAGCTAAGGCCTTGGAAAAGCAAGCACTTGAAGAACAACAACTGGAAGCTAAGGCACAGAAACAAGGCCAGAAGGATGTCGAAAAGAAGTCCGAAAAGGGAGAAGTATCTGAAGTTACTGCAGAGAAGATTTCGGAAGAAAAGATCGAGGAAGCCAAGAAAGCTGAGGCGAAGGAAACTGAATCTAAAGCAGAGCAAGCTAAGGCCTTGGAAAAGCAAGCACTTGAAGAACAACAACTGGAAGCTAAGGCACAGAAACAAGACCAGAAGGATGTCGAAAAGAAGTCCGAGAAGGAAGAAGTATCTGAAGTTACTGCGGAGAAGATTTTGGAAGAAAAGATCGAGGAAGCAAAGAAAGCTCAGACGAAGGATTCTGAATCTAAACCAGAGCAAGCTAAGGCCTTGGAAAAGCAAGCACTTGAAGAACAACAACTGGAAGCTAAGGCACAGAAACAAGACCAGAAGGATGTCGAAAAGAAGTCCGAAAAGGGAGAAGTATCTGAAGTTACTGCAGAGAAGATTTCGGAAGAAAAGATCGAGGAAGCCAAGAAAGCTGAGGC
Source organism: Drosophila tani (assembly GCA_008042535.1). Taxonomy (NCBI): domain Eukaryota; kingdom Metazoa; phylum Arthropoda; class Insecta; order Diptera; family Drosophilidae; genus Drosophila; species Drosophila tani. The sequence goes on along the minus strand of VNJO01002704.1, from coordinate 193,840 downwards.
GAAGGAAACTGTATCTAAAGCAGAGCAAGCTAAGGCCTTGGAAAAGCAAGCACTTGAAGAACAACAACTGGAAGCTAAGGCACAGAAACAAGACCAGAAGGATGTCGAAAAGAAGTCCGAAAAGGGAGAAGTTTCTGAAGTTACTGCGGAGAAGATTTCTGAAGAAAAGATCGAGGAAGTAAAGAAAGCTGAGACGAAGGATTCTGAATTTAAACCAGAGCAAGCTAAGGCCTTGGAAAAGCAAGCACTTGAAGAACAACAACTGGAAGCTAAGACACAAAAGCAAGACCAAAAGGAAGCCGAAAAGAAGTCCGAAAAGGGAGAAGTTTCTGAAGTTACTGCGGAGAAGATTTCCGAAGAAAAGATCGAGGAAGCAAAGAAAGCTGAGGCGAAGGAAACTGAATCTAAAGCAGAGCAAGCTAAGGCCTTGGAAAAGCAAGCACTTGAAGAACAACAACTGGAAGCTAAGGCACAGAAACAAGACCAGAAGGATGTCGAAAAGAAGTCCGAGAAGGGAGAAGTTTCTGAAGTTACTGCCGAGAAGATTTCTGAAGAAAAGATTGATCAACCACCATCTCAAGAAGATTTGGTACAGACCTTGAAAACCATTCTTGCTGATTTGGCCTCTGCGGTGAACAACGGAAGCAAGAAGAAGGACCTTAACGTTATTGTAGCTGATTGTCGAGATATTATCAACAATCTTAAGGATATTGATGAGGTTTGCAATTTTATATATAAATTTAAAGAGCATATAGTGAACACCTATGATGGAAAGACAGTCGAAGATAAAAAATACAAAGAGCTTTTTGAATCTTTCATTGCATCTATCTTGGAGGCATGCCCTGCAGCAGCTGATAAAGTAATGAATAACTATGTCAAAGAAATTAAAACGAATGTGATCTTATCTAAGGCCTCCATCCAACTTATTGATGACTGCAACATGTTTACCAAACCATCTTTACTAGTCCCTAAACTGGTTAACCTGGAGAAGATTTCTGTTAAAATTCAGCCAGAACGACATGTTGACAAGTCATCAGAAAGAATGATTAGCTTGCAACAGAATTTAATGGATATCTTCGTCATTCTTGACGACCTCTTAGACGAAAAGACTGATATATTGAAACCGCAAATCGAAGAAATCAAGACAATTGTGTTAAATGAATATGACTATATTGAGAAAACTCAGGGTCTGCTGCATACTGCGGTGGTCAATGGAAAAATTCAAACTGTAACGCACAAGATTCTTAATATTTGCGAGGCCTTAAACAATTTGATTGCAAAACAAAACCAAAACAAAGGTGAAGCTGATCTAAAAGAAGAAGTCGACCTTGGAACATCTTGGGAGACACAAACTGCCGAGGAACAAAAATTGGAAGCCAAGGAACAGAAACAAGCTGAGAAGGATGTCAAGAAAGAATCCGAAAAGGGCGACGTTTCCGCAGTCTCTGCAGAGAAGATATCTGAAGAAAAGGTTGAGGAACCCAAGAAGCCTGAAGTGAAGGAAGCTGAATCTAAATCAGAAAAAGCAAAGGCTTTGGAGAAACAAACTCTCGAGGAACAAAAGTTGGAAGCCAAAAAGCAGAAACAAGCTGAGAAGGATGTCAAGAAACAGGCCGAAAAGGGAGAGGTTTCCGAAGTCATTGCGGAGAAGATATTCGAAGAAAAGGCTGAGGAACCCACGAAGCCTGAAGTGAAGGAAGCCGAATCTAAATCAGAGAAAGCAAAGGCTTTGGAGAAACAAACTCTCGAGGAACAAAAATTGGAAGCCAAGAAGCAGAAACAAGCTGAGAAGAATGTCAAGAAGGAATCCGAAAAGGGAGAGGTTTCCGAGGTCACTCCGGAGAAGATATCCGAAGAAAAGGCTGAGGAACCCAAGAAGCCTGAAGTCAAGGAAGCTGAATCTAAATCAGAGAAAGCAAAGGCTTTGGAGAAACAAACTCTCGAAGAACAAAAGTTGGAAGCCAAGAAGCAGAAACAAGCTGAGAAGGATGTCAAAAAGGAGTCCGAAAAGGGAGAGGTTTCCGAAGTCATTGCGGAGAAGATATCCGAAGAAAAGGTTGAGGAAGCCAAGAAGCCTGAAGTAAAGGAAGCTGAATCTAAATCAGAGAATGCAATGGCTTTGGAGAAACAAACTCTCGAGGAACAAAAATTGGAAGCCAAGAAGCAGAAACAAGCTGAGAAGGATATAAAGAAGCAGTCCGAAAAGGGAGAGGTTTCCGAGGTCACTCCGGAGAAGATATCCGAAGAAAAGGTTGAGGTACCCAAGAAGCCTGAAGTGAAGGAAGCTGAATCTAAATCAGAGAAAGCAAAGGCTTTGGAGAAACAAAATCTCGAGAAACAAAAATTGGAAGCCAAGAAGCAGAAACAAGCTGAGAAAGATGTCAAGAAGGAATCCGAAAAGGGAGAGGTTTCCGAGGTCATTGCGGAGAAGATTTCCGAAGAAAAGGTTGAGGAACCCAAGAAGCCTGAAGTGAAGGAAGCTGAATCTAAATCAGAGAAAGCAAAGGCTTTGGAGAAACAAACTCTCGAGGAACAAAAATTGGAAGCCAAGAAGCAGAAACAAGCTGAGAAAGATGTCAAGAAAGAATCCGAAAATGGCGACGTTTCCGCAGTCTCTGCAGAGAAGATATGTGAAGAAAAGGTTGAGGAACCCAAGAAGCCTGAAGTGAAGGAAGCTGAATCTAAATCAGAGAAAGCAAAGGCTTTGGAGAAACAAACTCTCGAGGAACAAAAGTTGGAGGCCAAAAAGCAGAAACAAGCTGAGAAGGATGTCAAGAAGCAGTCCGAAAAGGGAGAGGTTTCCGAGGTCATTGCGGAAGAAAAGGTTGAGGAAGCCAAGAAGCTTAAGAAAAAAGTATCTCCTGAAAAGCAAGAGGTGCAAGCTAAGACTCAGAAAGACACAGAGAAGGATGTCAAGAGAAAGTCCAAGAAGGGAGCTGAAGCTAAATCTGAACAGGTTGAGGCTTTAGATAAACAATCAACGGAAGATCAGTCATTGAAGGCTAAGACCCAGGACCAAGCTGATAAGGTTGCTTTGGAAAAGACGGAGGAATTGGATTCTTCACTTATCCGTAAGTTTCACGATAATGTCTGAGCCTGACATTATAGACAAGTATTAATTATAATTTCAATTTATTGCAGAAAAAGAAAGCGACAAGGAAGCAAAGGCCTTGGAGGAAGAAAAGAAACAAGCAGAACTCGTTGATGATAAGAAGGCTCAGAAAGTTGCAGCGTCCGAGGATGTTGCTGAGAAGACATCCGACGAAGAGACCAAAGAAGTTCCTAAGACTGATGTCAAGGATTCTAAAGCTAAAGCCAAAAAGGAGAAGAAACCAAAAGCAGGGGAGACCGTGCAGAGGGATGAGATTACCGAGGCTGTATCTGTAGCTACACCTAAGCCGTCTTTGGAGAAAGAATTAATCGTAGAAAAACCTCAAGTGCTGGATAGCACTAGAGCAACCGAAGAAGAAACTGTAACAAAACGTTCCGATCAGAGAGTCCAGAGATCTGAAGAATTGGCCGACTCGGTTAGCCTGCAAACGTACAAGTCCATGGACTCGGAGTACAAGAACCGCAAGGAGTCGCGCAGTGCCAAGCGCAAGCCCACAGTGGACATTCAGCTGACCAACCGGAATACGACCTCGGGAAGCGACCTCAAGCTGACATGCGGGCTATCGGGTCACGATATGAACGTGCAGTGGTTCAGGCAGAACAGCCACAGTCCCATTGAGAACGATGCCAAGTACAGGAAAACATTGAACGACGGACTCTCGTGCCTTGAAATTAAATCGGCCGAAGTGAGTGACTCTGGCATTTATCGCTGCATAGCGTCCAATCAAAATGGAGAAGTCGAAACTAGCTGTCTTGTGACTATATACGAAGCACCTTCGAGCAAATTTGGCACACCGCCAATATTTACACGCAACATTCGAGGTAAGTGCCTGTCTACCGTTTACCTAGTGATCCAATGCCCGAATTTCAAACTTAATTAGTTTAGATATTTCTTTTACTTTAGCCGAGATGCACCTTGCATCTAGTATATATGTTAATTAGTATATAGGAAGCTAGTTTGTAAGACTCGCAATAAGTCGGGTTACTAACCCATCGCTTCGCACTTTCGGTTCGTAAATATGGCATGTGCCCAGTGAGGAGAGAGGAGAGAGTTGAGGCACTTTATCATCGCACTTAAATAGACGCCTCTTTAATTAGCTAATGGGATTCGAACTTATATAATTTCGTTTACTTAAATTTAATGCCTGCATTGATTAAAAGTGGCCGCTATTTAAATAGAAATGCATTTTGGCAATCAATTTGTTGCAACGTCGCGAACAAAACAGAATTCGTAAAATTTTTTTCGAATCGAATCGAATCGATTCGGGCGAAGACTCTGATCGATCCGAGTGCTTTTGAAATTTTCACCACGTTCGGTGACAGTCGTGAATCTTCTTTAGCATCGAACGGACGTCTTACGTCCTAAAAAATCTCGATCGAACCGTTGCGGGCTCTATATATATATTGATCTAGAAAGTCATACTACATATACGACTCGGACGGGATATATAATTTTTATCGGTTTTCATTTACGAATTTCAACCGAACCCGCAAGCGGAACGAAAATCAACCGATATCGAAATCGAAATGGGAGAAACAGAAAACGGAGATATCGAGCCGAGGGCTTCCGCCGAGCCGGAGGCGGCCGCAGCCCAGGATACCCTGCAGGTGCCAAAGCAAATGAAGCGCAAGCTCAAGTCCCCGACTCCGGGCAGCTTGCGTGGACGCAGTGCCACGCCCATTCACGGCCGGAGTCAAACACCGTTCACACTGTACATGGTTCGGCGCAGTGCCACGCCCTCGACATGGCGCAGCATCACCCCGTTCCTGAAGCGGGAGGAGAAGGAGAAGACTCCCTTCGAACTCGGGCGGGACATCAAGAGTCAGACGACCTGCAACATTGCCGTCTTCGATCGTGCCCTCGTCATGGACATCTCCGAGCCCATGGATGTGCAGAAACCCGTGCGTTACATAACCTCCGACTTGTCGGTGATCGATCGCGCTGCCGTAATGGATGTGTCCAACGTTGAGGTTATCTACGTTGTCGAGGAGTACGAAGAGGTCGAGGAAGAGGAGGAAATCATTGAGGAGGTCAAGCCCAAGAAGAAGGAGAAGAAGGCCAGGAAGCCGCGCGTTCAGCGGAAGTCCATTGACAAGGACATGAGTCCTTCGGGCGCCGAGGATGGCGAGGATATGGGCGACTTTGGTGGCGACGATCGGGAGGATAGCATCGATCTCGACGACGATGAGCCCGTCAAGAAGGGCAAGAAGAAGGCTCCGCCCAAGAAGAAGGAGAAGAAGGAGAAGTCCCCCAGCCCCAAACTGACCTTGAAACTGGAGATCGGTGGGGGTCAGAAGGCCAGCAAGAAGATGTTTGAGCAGCAGCAGGCCGCCCCGAAGCCGCCGCCGAAAAAGAGCAAGATGGTGCTCCAGATGGAGGAGCAGGCGCGGGCCGCTGCCAAGGCTGCCGAGGAGGAGGCCGCGCGGGCCAAGCCCAAGGGCGAGACCTTTGAGGAGCGCCAGAAGCGCCTGCAGGCCGAGAAGGAGGAACAGGAGCGCCTGGAGGCTGAGCAGAGAGCCTTGGAAGAGGCCGAAGCTGAGGAAGATGAGGAGGATCCCTCAGCTGTGGGCGAGGAAGGCGAAGAAGGCACTGAGGCTGGCTACGGCGACGAGGACCAGGATCAGGAGTATGCTGGAGAGGAGGGCGAGGGCGACGAGGATCGTGAGCTCGAAGAGGAGGAGGACACCGTGCCTGATCCCAAGAAGAAGGAGAAGCGCCGCGGCAGCGACTCCTCCGATGACTTTGTGCGCCCCGATCCTCACGAGGAGGAGCGCTGGCAGCGCATCGCCGCCATCGAGGGCGAGGAGTTCATGCAGCAGATGCGCAAATACAGCCAGGCCAAGCGGGTCAGCGAGAAGGAGCGGGACGCCGACTGGCAGCGTCGCCGGGAGCAGGCCCGCAATCCCAAGTTCATCAACTTCCTCTCCGACCGAGCCGCCGAGGCGGGTCAGAGTGTGCGCCTGGCCTGCGCCGTGGATGGCCCAGAGCTCTCGGCCAAGTGGTATCACAACCGCAAGCAGCTGGAGCGGGATGGTTGCCATCGCATCATCAATAACAACAATATCCTGGTGCTGGAGGTGATCAACACCACCATCCTCGACTCTGGCGAGTACTCCTGTGTTATCTCCAACCAGAACGACGAGGTCACATCCTCGTGCATTGTCACCATCTACGAAGTGTTCAAGGACGAACCCAAACCCCCCTCCATTCAGTATATCAAAGGTATTTGTCCGTGGCATCCCTAAGAGCTTCCCCTTTATGTGTGCCTTTTGCAGAGTACTATCACTTGCGGGATGACGAGCTAACCATCGAGTGCCATGTTCATGGTGTGCCCCGTCCCGTAATTACGTGGTGGCGCGGCGCCTTCCAGGTGAAGCCCAGCTACAAGTTCACCATCATTGAGGAGGCCCATGGCGTGTGCAAGCTGCTTATCTACAAGCCGGGCAACAAGGATGGCGGCATCTACACCCTCAAAGCCTTCAACTCGAGTGGGGAGGCCCAGATCAATCACACTGTGGAGGTGGCCAAGAATCTGCACTACCATGTGCCCGGCATCTTCCATGCCCGCGACAAGATCCAGCTAGACAGCTTGAAGCAGGCCAAGAAGGCCATGGAGGCGGCCTTGAAGTCCATGGCCGAGTCCGACCAGAAGCGGGCCGATGCCGAGGCCGAGCAGCAGCGCTTGAGGCCAGTCCGTGCTTCTCCGGAGCCCCTGGTGCCGGCCAAGCAGAAGCTATCGTTTGCCACCCAGCTAAGGGATCGCATGGCTCTGGAGGGATCGACCATTAAGTTTGTGGCCACGGTTATAGGACCCCAGCCCAACACGCGGTGGATGAAGGATGACAAGTGGGTGGTGGTGGGTGGAAACATCAAAAACCTGTCGGAGGAGGGCAAGGCCATCCTAGAGATTGCCGATGTCACCGGGGCGGACTCGGGCGTGTACAAGTGTGTGGCAAAGAACGATCTCAGCGAGATCGAGACCTCCTGCTACTTTAAGGTGTACACGGCGCAGGCGGATGGCGACGAGTCGGAGCCCATATTCGCTTTGCCACTAAGAGGTATCTCCTCAGTTCTCCCCCTCTCAATGTGTGTGCTCTGTCGCCTCTGGTTACACGATCCTCCTGTATGTGTCTCTGTGTCCGATCAATTGAGGTCGTTCGTGTACAAAAATAGCCGGGAATTGACTTGATTGATTGACTTCTGTTCTCTAGATGTTTACCATGCCTCGCAGAACGATCTGATACTCGACACGAAGGTGCGCGGCAATCCGCGACCGGTGATCTCGTGGACCAAGGACCAGATACCCATCGTGCTCGACGATCGTGTCGTGCAAATTGAGCACTTGGATGGCATCTGCGAGCTGATCATCAACAAGCCGACGATCAATGACAATGGAATCTATGTTTGCACCGCCAAGAGCAAACTGGGCACTCAGTCGACCACACACACCGTGGTTGTCGACACCACCCATACCTCGAGGCGCTCGAGCGTTCTGTCCGCCATTGCCATGCAGGAAGGTGGCGAGCCAGGTGAGGCCGGCGGCAAGGCCAAGGCCAGGAGGAAGAAGAAGGACGACGATTCTGAGGGAGGCGGTGCTGGCGGCGCCGATGCCGATGGTGGCTATGAGCGACGCAGCCGTATGCCCGATCCCTCGCCCAAGCAGATGCTGTACTTCACAGTTAACCTGAGCAACCGGTATGTGGCCGAGGGCTCCAAGGTCAAGTTGCAGGCGGTGATCGGTGGCCCGGAGCCCATGCTCAAGTGGCAGAAGGACGACCAGAACGTGACCTATGGGTCACGCGTCCTCAACAGGAACCGCGACGGGTTGGCCGTGCTGGAGTTTACCAGCGCCCAGGCGGAGGACTCGGGCACGTACTCCATAACGGCCCAGAATGAGTTCTGCAAGATCACCACCTCGGCGTTGCTGCATGTGTACCAGCCAAAGGTCAACACGGATGTGCAGCCCGTCTTCATTCGCTCCCTGAAAGGTAAGATCGCATCCATCGATCGTGCGATCTATAATTAGTGTTTGTGATTGTGCAACCTCCTCATCGATCGATTGCCTCCCTTATGCAACTCGTTATGTAACCGGTATTCGTGCTCTTCCTCCCCCTTAGAAACGTATCACCTGAACACCAACGAACTGATCCTGGAGACCGCGGTGCGTGGCCAGCCCACGCCCGAGGTTCAGTGGTTCAAGGACAGCGTGGAAATCCAGAGCGGTGGACGCTACCAGCTCATCGAGCACCAGGACGGCTCCTGTGAGCTCATCATCGATCGGCCGGACAACAAGGACACTGGGAAGTATGTGGTCAAGGCCGAGAGTCGTGCTGGAAAAATGGAGATCTCCCACTATGTGCTCTTCGAGGGCCAGGCCCATCACATTGCGGACAACATCCACGGGGTGTTCCATGCCGACAAGAGCCTGCTGCGCCCCAAGGAGGTGGAGAAGCCTGAGGAGAAAAAGAAGCCAGCGCCAGCAGCGGCGGCAGCTCCTGAGGCCGAATCGGAGGCCGAGGAGGGAGGCGGCAAGGGCAAGCGTCGCGGCAAGAAGGAGGATGACACCGATGCCTCTTCGGCCTATGCCACCGACTATGCCTCCGATACGGCCAGCTTGTCCAGCAAGCGGCGCGAGAAGAACATTGCCATTCACTTTAGCACCTCGATGAGGGATCGGGTGGTGGCCGAGGGTTCGAAAGTGAAAATTTCGTGCTTCCTGGACGCCAAGGAGCCGCAGGTCAAGTGGTTCAAGGACGGCGAGCAGATCCAGAACAGCCCCAAGATCAGGGGCCGGTACAGCGAGGGCCTGTGCCTGCTGGAGATCGCCAGCGCCACGGCCGAGGACAATGGCGAGTACAAGTGCTGGGGCCGGGACGAGACCGGCGAGGCCTCCACCTCGTGCCGACTGGAGGTTTATGAGGATCCGGGTACTGGTGATGTGCCGCCCACCTTTACGCGCAACATCAAGGACACGCTGCACGGCAAGATCAATGAGCTGCAGCTGGATGTGCATGTGCGCGGGTTGCCCACCCCCTCGGTCACGTGGGTGAAGGACGGCGTCAAGGTGGAGAACAGCGACAAGTACCAGCAGGTGGACCACGACGATGGCACCTGCGAGCTGTTCATCAGCAACCCCAAGCCCTCGGACAGCGGCAAGTACGTGTGCCAGGCCGAGAATCGTGAGGGCAAGACCGAGATTGTCCATGTCATTACGGTGGAGCCGAGAGTCCGAGTGCCACGCCATTCGCCTCCCCGGGAGGGCAGGCCACCGCGTCCGGTGGGCGATGAGGAGGCCCCAGCAGCGGGTGAAGAAGGCGCCGCCGAGGAGGGCGAAGGCGGCGAGGGTGGAGAGCCAGGTGCTGGCGGCGAGAGGCGTCGAAGGAAGCCCAAGCCTGATGAGGAGGAGGGCGGCCAGGGCGGATCTAGGCGCGAGGTTCCACCACCGCCAGACCTAAGGAAGCGCCTGTACTTCAGGAACTTCCTGTCCAATCGCACCGTCCTATCCGGCAGCAATGTCAAGTGGATGGTTAATATCGATGGGCCAGAGCCCACGGCCAAGTGGTTCCACGGCGATCAGCCCATAGCCTTTGGGCCCAAGAGCAAGATGTCCATGCAGGATGGCATTGCCTGGCTGAATCTGGTTGGGGTGACGGAGGAGGATGCTGGAGAGTATACTCTGAGGGTGAGGGGTTCCGAGAATGAGATCGTGAGCACTTGCAACCTGTTTGTGTACAGCACGGGCAAGCCGGAGGTTATCTCGCCCACCTTCGTGGTGGGCATCAAAGGTGGGAGGATCCTAAGTGTTATTTATCATTTGTCCTCGATCTGGGTGATTGTCCTTGTAGCTCTGAGTATGATGTAGCCTTATTTGTACTCCTAGAAGTAAGTTAAAGTTAAGCTAACATCCTTCAACTCCTTTCCCTTACCCTACTCGTACTTTGTCTTATGTGTCTCTTGTGGCTTGTCTTTTCTCGGTGTTCCATGTCCCAGATGCATACAATTCCCAGGCTAATCAGCTGACTCTGGAGTGCAAGGTCTCCGGCAGCCCCAAGCCCCACATCTACTGGCAGCGGGACAACACCCTGCTGCCCCTCGAGGATGCCAAGTACCAGTATGCGGAGCAGAGCGATGGCGTCAAGCTCCTGACCATTGCCAGCTTTGGCAGCGAGGACTCTGGGCTGTACACCTGCTACGCGGAGAGCGAGAATGGGCAGATGAAGATCAGCAAGTTTGTCCAGGCCTCGGACTATGTGAGGGAGCGAGCTTTGGATAAGAAGCCCATTGATGTGGTTATGCAGGAGATCAAAAGGGATGAAGCACCTCCTTCCAGCGACACTGCAGCTGTCAAGGCCCGGGCCCGCGAGGCCAAGCTGCGTTTGAATCTGGAGACCAGCCTCAAAACCATGACCATTGGCAGTGGCAACAAGGCGCAGCTTATCTGCTATGTCACGGGCATCATTGAGGATGTGCACTGGCTGAGGGACGGGGAGCGTGTTACGAAGGATGCGCGCCACAAGATTTATAATATAAATGGAGCCATCAGCCTGGAGATATACGATGCCCGGGTGGAGGACACTGGAAACTACAGATGCGTGGTGAAGAACAGCAGGCAGACGGTGGAGAGTGCCGGTCAGCTTAGTGTCTTGGATCAGTCCAAGGGCAAGCTGCCGGAGAGTTTCTCCTCAGCCATTACAGGTAAGGTGTTCCTGGAGCTTTCTTAATCCTCATAGCTTATCTCTTCTGTTTCCTCAGAGTCCTTTGATGCCCAGCGCAATGAGATTGTTTTGAGCTGCCAGGTGCACGGTCGCCCCAATGTCAGCTGGATGCGGGATGACCACACCATCTCCAACAACCGCTACAGGACTGTGGAGGAGCCTGGAGGCCTGAGGAAGCTGATCATCCGCAATCCCATACCCTCGGACTGCGGCATTTTCGCCTGCTATGCAGAGCACGAGGATCGCATTGACTCCATCAGCACCACCATCAAGGCCTTTGATCTCAAGCGGCTGATCAATGTCAGCCAGGAGGAGATATCCTCGCTCAGTGAGCAGGATTGGTCCCGCAGTCAGTCGCATTTGAGTTCCACTAGCCAGCAGCAGCAGGTGGTGAATGGGAATGGGGAACTCCACCGAGCTGGAGATCGCCTCCTGCGCAGCGTGGGCCAGGCGAAGCCGCTCTTCCATACCCTCCTCCATGATCGTACGGTCTCAGAGGGCGCTACCATACGTCTGCTATGCGCCGTCTCGGGGGATGAGAACACCCACGTAGAGTGGCTGAAGAACCACAAGCCCTTGCCCAAGGATACGCGCTATCAGACACTGTATCAGAACGGGGAGGCCTCGCTGGAGATCTTTGCTGGAGTGGCCGAGGACAGTGGCAACTACACCTGCTGCGCCACCAACGATTTCGGGGAGAGTCTGACCCATGCCCAGCTAAGGGTCTACAAAAACTTCAAGGAGGCCTCGCTACCAAGTACCTTTACGCAGCCCATCCGAGGTATAATCCTTCTACGGACTCCATCTTCGCTTTTGTTCATCCTGGCTGCTGTTCTAACCGCTTTTGTTTTAACTTTACCTTCAATAGAATCCTTTAACATCCTTAATCCCTTTGCAGACACATATTCTCTCAACGAGAATGAGTTGGTTCTGGATTGCCGCGTTCGTGGCCAGCCCCGTCCCTCCATCGAATGGTTGAAGGGCACTGAGCCCCTGTCCAGCGACGAGAAGTACAAACTGACCGACCAGGCCGATGGCTATGCCAAGCTGGTGATCAACAATCCCACGGAGAAGGACTCGGGCATCTACTCGTGCGTGGCCCGCAATGAGGGGGCCGAGAACAAGATCTCTCACCAGGTGGACTTCAAGGGACGCCAGCACTATTCGCTGGAGAAGACGCACGGCTTCTTCCATCGCGATCCTAATAAGCCGCACTTCCTGCTGCCGCTGGGCAACCAGACGGTGGCCAAGGGCGGCACCATTGCCATTTCGGCGGAGTTCATGCAGACCAGCACGCCCATCGAGGTCAAGTGGTACCGCGACCGCCAGGCGGTGGACGGGCCCAATGTCAAGGCCCTGGCCGATCGTGGGGTCTACACGCTGACCATTATGAATGCTTTGCCCGAGATCGAGGGCACCTACACGTGCCGGGCCTCGAATGCCTTTGGACGCATCGAATCGCATGCTAATATTGATGTCTCTCTGGCCGATACCAAGGACGAGCGTCCGCCGCTGTTCCTGTCGCGACCGGATACGGAAATGAAGATTGCCGTGGGTGATCCGTTCTCGCTGTCCTTCCGCATTGGCGGGGATCCGAAACCCAAGCGTAAGCTCTCTTTTTTTGGGTGAAGAGTAGCTTTTAACCTTTGTAATCTTTTCCAGTCACCTTCATGAAGGGCACCAAGGACATCACCCAGTCGGACAGGGTCAGCAAAGAGGTATCGGACGACTACACCAGATTCACAGTGCAGCAAGCCCAGATCTCCGACTCTGGCACCTACTTCGTGGTGGCCCGCAACAACTTTGGCACTGACAGGATATTCGTCACCGTCACGGTAGGCTGTCTGTCTTCTGTTACTCTCCCTCTCTCTGTCTCTTTGTTGCTTGTGGCTGTCCCCTTGCGCTTTCGCTGAACTAACCTTTGCCAATCTCTCTCTCTGCTTCTCTTCTTCTCTTATTCTCTTTTTACAGATTAAGATACCCAAAAAGAAAGAATAAAGCTTTATTAATACCAATTCTTATTTGCAAATTTCGAACGCCGCCTCCCTGCAACTATATACACAACTATATCATATGCCTAGCCCTCCTCTATGTGTTCATTCAAAGCAATATAATATATCGTTCTGACTACAAAACTTATAGGTAAACCCGCGCGCTCGCTCCGCCACGCCATCGCAACCACGCTGGGGCCTTCCCCTGGACAGTTACAGCGACACTTCGTACTTCAGAGGTGAGTTTCGGGCACTCTATCCCCTTTTTTTCGTTATGTCAAGTCTAGTCTCCTCCCCTTGTCCGTCTGCCATGTCTTTCCCTCGTCTCTCGTCTGTGTCTGTGGCTGTGTGTTCCAGTTCCTCTTCCTGTTGCTAACGGCACATCTCTTGCAGATCGGAACAAACGACAAAAGAATATTTTCCTGCGAGATCGTAGAAACCCAGCAGCACACAGACACCTTAAATTCCGTGTATTTATCTTTTGTTAGTATTTCTGAACGATTGACTTAATTACTTTTATTATCGTACCTACATATATAAATAATGTATTATATAAAGCACAGCAATCCAGCTTATACATTTACGTAGTGGAAAACAAGAAAATAAAAAATATATTTCTCCGGGGCGTGAAGCGTTTTAATTCCTCTAAATCCAGTGGTCCAGTGGTCGGCACCACCCTATCCCGTGGGGTAGGGTGATTCTTAGTCGGCGTCGCTGCCGCTCACGCACAGTATGCACAAAAGAGAACAGAAGAAGTGTGCATAAAAGAGAACAGAAATAGAAGTATGCACAAAAGAGAACAGAAGAATCAGTGCAGACTAATTGTAATTGTGTGGCTAGATTTAGCCTTTTTTAGCGTTAATAGCTAGTTTTTAGGCTATAGCCAATTTTGTTGCCATATTACAAAATGTTTAAGTTTTTTTTTGTCATATCTAGCCATAGAGTGTTCAAGTTTCACTCATACAAATGCAATGTTGGCCTTTGACTCTAAAATTTAGAGTCTAAATCCCATCACCCCCTGAAGCCCCTCATTCATTCACACGCATCTTCTCTCTCGCCAGATCCCCCGGGCTGCATTTCCACGGAGCCTCTGGTCGTTGACTCTGGACCCACGCACATCTCGCTGTCGTGGGGCAAGCCGGTCAGTGCCAACTCGGCTCCGGTGATCGCCTACAAGGTGGAGGCCTGGGTGGTGGGCCACGAAGGCGGCGCCTACTGGCGCGAGCTGGGCCTCACGCCCATTAACTCGTTCGATGCCTTCAACCTGAAGCCCAACCTGGAGTACCACTTCCGGGTGACGCCCAAGAACCGCTATGGCTGGGGACCCACAGTCCAGACCAGCTCCGCCCTCCAGGTGGGCGGCGTGGAGTGCCTGCCCGAGTTCGTCAAGATCCTGCCGGGTCAGGCCAAGGCTCTGCTCGGCTCATCCTTCACCCTGCAGTGCAATATGCGTGGAGCCCCAAGGCCGCAGGTCACCTGGTTCAAGGATGGCATTCAGCTGAGCAGCAGCTCGGAGCGCGTCAAGATCCGTCAGATCGGTTCCACCTGCGCCCTCACCATTGCCACCGTAAGCGAGCTGGACTCGGGTCGTTACACCTGCGAGGCCACCAACTCCAAGGGCAGGGTCTCCACCTTTGCCCGCCTCCAAGTGGTGGCCGACTCGAGGATCTACGAGGCGGATTCGCGTCTGAAGGAGATCGCCCATGGTCGCAACGTGGCCGATGTGGGCGACTCCCTGCCCATCTTCACCATGCGCCTGCGCGATCGCCGTGTCCAGTTCACCTACCCCGTGCGCCTCACCTGCCAGATCGTGGGCTATCCCGTGCCCGAGATTTTGTGGTACAATGACGAGCAGCTGATCCAGACTGATAGGAAGCACCTCATCAGCTCCGAGGGACAGTTCTACACGCTGGAGATAGCGGCCACCACGCTGGACGACAGCGGCACCTACACCTGCCTGGCCAAGAACGAGCTGGGCTCCGTGTCCTGCCACTGCACCCTGGTGGTGGACAAGGGCATTCGCGCCTACATCTCTCCGGACTTTTATGTGCCCCTCGATCCCTTCTACATATTCCGCGAGGGCTCCGAGATACGTCTGTCGACCAAGGTGGAGGCCTATCCCTCGGTGGGCGTCACCTGGCACCGCAATGGCATGCGCCTAAGGCCTAGTCGACGCCTGACCGCCACCTTGGACTCGAATGGGTATGTGGAACTAATCATTGCCGAGGCCACTTTGAGGGATGCGGGCATCTATGTGTGTGTTGCCTCCAATGTGGTGGGCAAGGTGGAGACCATCTGCCGGGTGGCCATCGAGGAGGAGGTGAACAAGATAGTGACGCCCCAGCGATCCCTAGAGATACCTCTGATCAAGACTGACGACCTGCCGTGAGTATTGGGTTTTTACTTTCACTTTTTCATATCTGCCTTTACTATTTTGATTCGTACATGCTTCGACATGCATCTTTCACTCGCTTTTTGAATATCCGCAGCCAACTTCACGTTTTTTTTCGACATGTCTGTGCATGTATTCCCAAAAATTATTTAAAAAGCTTTTTGAGCCATTAAATACACAAATTCCATCAATTAACCCAGACTATAGTATAGAATATTACAAATCCTAATTAACATTTCCCTCTTCACCCTTAGTTACTCCAAGGAGCCCCTGTTTGTGGTCAAGCCCCGTTCCAGCGAAGCCTACGAGGGCGACAACGTCATCATATTCTGCGAGGTGGTTGGCGATCCCAAGCCCGAAGTCGTTTGGCTCCGCGATTTCCTAAATGTGAGTACGCGTGTGACGTCAGGCGAGAGGCAGCTTAGCTGCAAGCGCAGGCGCAGCTCTCCGTGGCGACCAGTTGCATTCGCGGCGCCAACAAATGTGGGTCGTATTATCGTGCTATCGCTGCCTGCTCTCGCTTCCAGTCGCGTTTACTTATCAGGGGCTCAAGTTCAGGTGAGCCAAGCGACGTGGGCCCTATGCTCTGGCATCAGGAAGTCTGAAGCGATAGTTTCCGCTTTAGATTTTCTATAAAAAGTGAACTCCCAGTGGGCCAGACACTTAGTGATCTTTTTTTCGAGTTCGAACAGTTGCTCGCGCGGATAAAATTTGTGTTTAATTGATCCGCGAAAGCGAACAAAGTGTCCATCCATCCCTCACAGAGGTAAACAAAAAGAGAACCCAATCCGGCAACAAAGTTGGTACAAAAGCCAGTGAAGGCTATTCTGCGAGCTATCGCAGGGGCTCGGATTACGGCCAAGTGCGTCATACTGCAGCGGTGCTTAAACATTATACAAGACCACAGGCCGGGCACAGGCACAAGCACTGGCAGCCAGACAGATCTTACAAATCCGATTCGCTGTCAAACGCTAATTCAAGTTCAACCCATATCAAATAACAGGCTTGTTGTGCTCGCAAAAAACAATTACGCGAGCCAAAAAGGAAAAAAATATTAGCCACTGTCGTCGGTCGTGCAACGTACCAAGGAAGCGAGAGCAGGCCGGCAGGAGGAGGAGGTCAGGGTGGGCAACGTAGTTACCAGTTTTCCTATTCGACAGTCTCGAAACTGAGTTTTGTGCTTATATGGTTATAAGCTTAACACAATAATAACAACGCAGCGGCGGCAGACTCAGCATCAACAGCACAGTCGTGATTCATGCTCGCCGTCGGCCGCACAGATCCTTATAGACGCCACTCGACGTGACCTTGAGAGTCTCTAGCTCACTGAAAACACCATCTCATCAGCATCATCTTGTCTCATCCGCAGCCGGAGTATTACAAGGACGCGCCCCACTTCCGCCGCATCGGAGACGGACCCGAGTACAGGCTGGAGATACCCAGCGCCAAGTTGGACTTCACCGGCACCTACTCCGTAATAGCCAGCAACTGCCATGGCGAGGCCAAGGCTGTAATATCCCTACAAATCTTCGCCAAAGGTAAGTACAATCCTAAACTTTATTGACTAGTCAGTGGGTCACCCCAACTGGGGGTAGATATTCGTTAGGCGCGGGAAGACAGCCTCCCGCCAGAAATCCTCGGCCATGGTCAGCAGACTGGACACGAACTCCGGATCCGCCTGCACCCAAACGTAGTGCAGGGCTCCGTTGGTGTCGAAGGTGGGGCTCAGCACACAGTAGAGCGCCTTCTTGACATTGGCCATGAACATCTGGATCTGGATCTGGGCCATGTACTTCGGGGCTATTGACTCGCGGGCCTCCAGGTACTTCTCAAAGTCCTCCTCAGTCTTGGGCGATTTGATTTCAACGATGTGATCGTCCGTGATGCCGTCCGGGGCGGCGCACAGGAAGGGATAGCTCTCATCGAGCAGCAGTCCGCACTCGATGTACTGCTTGTTCTCCAGCTTCTCCGTCTGCTTGAGGATGAAGCGCTTGTGCTGCTTCTGCTGCACCCGGTCGTCGGTGTTCCTGTCGCGTCCCTTGCAGAACATCATGTTGAAGATCTGGTCGTCTTCCTCGCTCGACCTGCGGTTCACAATCATATGCATCATGGAGCAACGAATGCGCATGTACTGCGACTCGATCCACAGCTTGGACTTGTACTGGTTCCGGGTCACCTCGTTGAGGCTCTCAAAGATCCCCGTCTGCGCCTGCAGCTCCATGTAGTGCACAAAGCTGGGCACATCCACAATGTTGAGCTCTGCCGCCCGGAGCAGCACATGGTGGATGAACAGGGGCTCGAACTCGTCGCTAATGTCCACACATTGGCGATACAGAGCCGAGTCCCGCCCACAGGCTGACAGTTCTTCCAGAACAGCGTCCAGGAAGGCCTGGCCCTCGCTGGCGCTCATCGCCTGCATGCTCTGTTCGCTCTCCAGTCTTACCTCGTCTTTGGGCATAATATCGCTAATTCGAGTGGCTGTTGCAGGCTCCGGTTGCACCAGAGTCTCCAGTTCGTGGCCCCAGAACTCGAGCACAGCCGACGGATTTCGCTCCGTGCTCTTGTTGAGCAGCCAGAACGTGAAGGCCACAATGTGGGCGCAGGCTCCTATAAATAGCAGCAATTTAGTAAGAAAAAACCTCCCTGGGGTAGAGAAAACCTTACCTGCGCCGGCGCACAGACTACACTGGCCATCTGTGATAATCCTTGAGCTTTCCACGACCTTGAGTCCCACATTGGCGTGTGTATCTGTGTTTGCAAAGTCAGAGGCGGGGAACACCATGCCCTTGAGTTCGCAGACATCTCCCCGCCTCTGCATTTGGACGTAGTCCGTTAGGAGATCACCTTTATCGGTGGATCTGGGTGAGGAGCACAAGCATATTAATTATTAAACTTAATAAACAATGCGCATCCTCACACTGGTTTGGACTTCCCGGCGGCGGCTGAACAAAAGTTAAACACCATTCCGCTGTTGACCACGGGTATAGTGTGGATGTCGGCCTTGCGGAACCCGGGCTCCAGGTCCATGGGCACAATAATCATGCCCCGCATTTTTCAATGCAAATTTGTGTATAACTATTCTGATGTACTTACAAAATCACAACAAATCAAACAAGTGTGCCCGCTAGGTTTTCCGATAATTACCTTAAAATTCCGCTCAGAAACGTCAGAAAAAGAGCAGATTTTTTCTTTCACGGCGGCTGGTCACACTGACTGGACGAAACGTAATCAAACTGTAAGTGAACAAAAACGTGAAGATGTACGCGATTTAGCTATTAAAACGTAACGATTTCACGTAAGTGGTGGGGCTGCCAACTAGTCACACATTTTGCACTGCTTGTTTAATAAATATGAAAAAGCAGTCCATTAAGGGCGCCTATTTTGAAAATCTGTAATTTGGTTTAATTCAGCAAAATGTATTTATGGTATTGCCTATCTTATCATAAACTCTGATCTCTCCCCATAGATATTCTTAAAGATAGCCGCATGGACAAAGTGCACACACGACATGGGTGAGTTCAGATTACCTGGAACAGCAAAGAACACTAATTAAACCAATATTTGCGTTCCACAGCAACATCGAGACCCTTCCCCGCTTCGTCCGCAACTTGCGAAACCTGCGCTGTTGCGATGGGGATGCGATATCGCTGGAATGCCACGTGGAGGCCGATCCGGAGCCGTTCATCATCTGGGAGAAGGACGGTCGCGTGGTGCCCGGCGACCGGGACTACGTGATGTCCTTCGACGGCACCAAGGCCACGCTGAGCATTCCGCGCGTGTATCCCGAGGACGAGGGCGAGTACACGTGCGTGGCCAAGAACTCGGTGGGCCGCAGCCTCTCCTCCGCCTGCATTATCGTCGATGTGCCCGAGGAGAAGGAGAACATGCTGAGCCGCCAGTTGACCCGGCCCAGCGGCCTGCTCTCCGCCCACTCCACACCGCGCTCCACGCCGCGCTCGACGCCGGCGAGGAGCTTCTCGCCGCTGCGTCTCTCCTATCGCACCGCCAGCAGCATCGATCTGTCCGGCGTGGCGGAACGGCGACGTAGCGATGCCCGCAATGCCATCACGGCGCCCAAGTTCCTGGCCATTCCCTACAATCGCGTCGTCGAGGAGGGCGACAGTGTGCGCTTCCAGTGCGCCATCGCCGGCCATCCCACGCCCTGGGCCACCTGGGACAAGGACGGTCTGATTGTCACCCCCACGCCCAGGATTGCCGTTAAGGAAATCGATGACCTGCGGATCATAGAGATCGATGAGGTGTCCTTCGACGATGCGGGCCTTTATAGGGTCACGCTCGAGAACGATTTTGGCAGGATTGAGGCCACCGCCCGCCTGGATGTCATACGCAGCTCCCGCTACTCCAAGTCGCCGTCTGTGCGTAGTGTGCGAGCCTCCTCCTCCCGCCGCAATGCCTACCTGTATAGGCGCATCATGGGTCCATCCACAGGTGGGTTTTGCGCTCTTAAACCAGTGAACAAAACGTAACTGATTTTACATAAGTGGTGGGGCTGCCAACTGGTCACACTAAACCAGGACTAACACAGTGCACTGCTTGTTTAATAAATAGGATAAAGCAGTTTACAAAGGGCGCCAATTCTGTAACTATAACTAAAACCTGATCTCTCATTGATTCCCCTCAGCAATTGGCGGACGCATGGCCTTGGCTAGCGGCTATCGGGGCTCCTCGGTGCCCTCGGTGAGGTTCTACCACAACAATGTGGAGCTGGAGGCCTCGGAGCGAGTGCACATCCTGCTGCAGGAGGAGGACTCAATGGCCTGGCTCATTGTGGACAATGTAAGCCGAGAAGACGAGGGAGTGTACACCTGCATCATAAGCGGCGCCAATCACGATCCCCTGATCAGCTCCACCACAGTCACCTTCCACGATGATTCGAATACGGAGGAGATTCCCAGGAGACATAAGGCCGTCATCACGGAACCTCTGCCCGAGCTAACCAAGTCGGTGGAGGGCGAGGTGATTGATCTGTGCTGCGGCATCGATTGCCAAGAGCCCTACAGCTACGTTTGGCTACGCAATGGGGAAGTACTCCCTGACAGCGATGAGTTCAAGTGAGTAGCGGTTGGGGAAAAATGGAAGAAGCTTATATAGGCAACTGATCACACAAAACCAGGGTCAACACATTACACTGCTTGCTTAATAAATAGGATAAAGCAGTTCACTTTTGGCGCCAATTTTGAAAATCTTTAAAATTGTTTATTTTAGCAAAATGTTTATAACTTATCATTATACTCTGTTTTTTTATCCATTACCCATCGATTAACCTCTCCTTCTCTCCCCACACCCAATGCCAACAATTTATCACATTTTAATTGTCTTTATTCCAGTTACATTGATCATGGCAATGGACGTTTGTGCCTGCGCATCAACGATGCCTTCGACATTGACTCGGGCACATACAGCTGTCAGGTGTTTACCAGCGACTCCACCTCCAGTCCCGATTGCAGCAGCAGTGGGGAGCTGTGCGTCTTGGAGCGAGATCTGACGCAGGCGGACGAAGAGCGCGTGCAGCTGCTGAAGACGCCCCTGCCGGTGGTGTGTGGCTCGGGCGAGGAAGCCCTGTTCTATGCCCGCGTGTTCCCCTGCGAAGCGGAAGCCGAATGGTACCTCAATGGCCAACCAATAGCCGAGGCGGATGACTCACTTAACATGACGGTGCGTATGCGTGTTATAAACCCCAGACAGAGTCATTCGCGCGCTTGCTTTTGGCCCCAATCGAGGGGGAACCGAAACAGAGCTCTTAACTTTGGGCAGCTTGTTCACACTTTGCCCGGGAGAAAACAATAATAATAATTGTGTGTATATGCTCATTTGCATAAGATACATATAGGAGAGACCAAAAAGATTGAAATACGGCGGCATGCGAGCTGCATGCCAACGATGTTGCTGCTGCTGCTGGGCGCTCAAGTTGCTCAGAGAAACACTCGCTTGTCGGCGCTCAAGCGGCGCACATCTCGGTCGTAGTCTTAGTCCCAGTCCCAGTTCCCCTCCCCGGTTCCCTTTCCGCCAGAGAGCGGGTCTACAGCCCCAGCGTAACCCAAGGGCGTGACGAGGCGAAGATGTCACAGGTAGGCGCATCAAATGGATTGCATCCGAGTATCAATATCGGTGCTGGCATTCAGCCAAAGCCAAGCCAAAGCCCTGTAACTATTCCGATTCGATAAGGAGGGACTTGCTCCGACTGTGTGCTCCAGTGAAAATGAGAGCGAGCGTGAAAGTGTCATTGTCACGATCGTTCGCCTCTCGCTCAGCTGGCATTCCATGTTCCCGCTTAATTGGTGCGTGCCATTGAGAGGGCCGTTCAGTTCTAGAGCAACCTCAGTTCGCGCCGCTTCGCCCGGGTCGATCGGTGACTCCCTGCGTGCTTCGTGCTCTTCCCTTCCCAGACACTTGTGCATATACAGTATATAATTGTTTACCCATGTGGACGGCGTTCTAAACCCGTGATTAAGTGGTAAAAATAGCAAGGGAAACATATCAGAATCAGCCGGGAGCTGTTGATATTTAATCAATAATCGGAGGGAATATAATGTATCTATATAGAGGAGTGTTTTTGGTTTTACCCTACACACCTCGGCATTCAATTAGCACGACCGAGAGCCATTAAATTCACTTTCAAGGAGATAAACAAGCTGAGGCAATAACTTTTTAACAGCAGATGGAATTGTGTCGGAGAAAGTGATTACACAGAATACTTAAACTTCTTTAAATATCATGAAAAAATATAATAAAGAACTCTTAATCTAATAACTTATGAGGAGCGTTGCTCAGAGCACAAATAACTCTACGAACTTAATGATATTTACTTCCCAATTAAACCTATAAATATAAAAGTTTAAAGAGCATTTCAAAATCCAAGAATTACTTGCTCAATAATATCGTAATCTTTGTCCTAGTATCCCTTCCCTCTAACCTCATACCTCTCTTTCTCCTCCTTCCAGTTGGAGTCCTACCCCGAGAACGGCATTCGGCTGCTGCGCATGCGAGACGTTACTCCCACAAGAAGCGGCGAGATCTGTCTGCAGGTGAAGCATCCTTTGGCGGATGCAAAGCGCATACCCGCCACCCGTACTTACACCAGCCTCCTGGTCCTGCCCGCTGTCAGGGGCAACAGCAGTGGCTCCTCCTCGCTGGCGGGCCGCAGTAGCTGCATTTTGACGCGCCCCGAGGATTGCACCGCCCTCATCGGCGGCCATGTCCGGCTGAGCGTGCGCTACGAGCCATTCCCGGGCACCACAGTCGTCTGGTACAAGGCGGTAAGTAACTAATCCTCTCGGGCAGTAGGCTTATGGTAATTGGTCCGGTTTGTGAGCTAGAGCGAGGTGTTGTGCAATCTTGACCTAATTTGGGCAGAGCAGCCGTGCCAGAGGGATTATATGGCCATATTGGATCCATATTCTTTATCTGTTATAAGCCCACTGCTGGCGCCCTATCTCTCTCGCTTTGGGCATTTCTGTGACTCTGACTCTCTGACTGTGTCACGATCAGTTTGCGGTGTTGACGAGTGTTGGGTTGATGGGCTGCTTGATTGGGTTTGCCTGGCTACGTAATGGTTGCAAACCGCAAATACGAGACGAGCTGCGCCAGCGAAGGTTGTGGGGCCAGAGCTCACCAGCCCAGCCCAGACCAGAGGTAGCTTCAATCGATCAGCAGTGGGTTTGCTTTTGAACACTTGGAAAATAAATAGCCACGAACTTTGGCAATTCGTCATGCTTCAAAGCATGCTTTTATCTTGAGAGAGGCGCCAAACTTTATCTAAAAGTCACACCAAAAGCACAATGTAAACAAGGTATTTCATAGATACTTTTGTCTTGTTGCTTCATTTGGCTTTGGGTATAAAGATATGTGAAGCTTTTTGGTTATAAAACAAATTAAGGGAGCTAGGAAATAGTTAAAGAACCGCAATTAATTAATGCGTCTGAAAGTATGCAATGAAGGAAGTCAAGTCTCAAAAATTTAATTTGTAGCATACTTTTTAGCATTGTAATTTATTGATTTTAAAGTCCCAGGGTTTTTATTAGAGAATTTAAATATTAAAACTAGTTTTACTTACCTTAACCTCTTTTTTTCACACACATCTATCTAAAAGTCACACCAAAAGCACAATGTAAACATGGTATTTCGAAGATACATTTGTCTTCTTGCTTCATTTAACCTTGGTTATAAAGATATTTGAAGCTTTTTAATTATTAAGAAAGTTAAGGGAGCTAAGGAAATAGTTAAAGAACTGAAATCTCTTTAAAAAGGTGTCTAAAAGTATGCTACGAAGGATGTCAAGTCTCAAACTGTAATTTGTTGCATACTGTTGAGCTCAGCGTAATTTGATTTTTAAAGTAAAAGCGATTTATTTGGAGAATTCAACTATTAAAACCTTTTTTACATCTTTAAACCTGTTTTTTTCACTCTCAACTATCTCCTCTTTTCCACAGTGCCATCCCCTTGTCGAAAGCTCCAATGTAACTATCCGTACATCTGGCCAGCAATCGACGCTGTACATCACGGACATCTCGGCGGATGACAGTGGCAAATACACCGTTGAGGTGATGAACGACTATGGCGTGGAGGCTGCTGCCGCCTCGGTGGCAGTGGAGGGACCACCAGAGCCGCCCAGCGGCCAGCCCAGTGTCTCCCTGGGCCCCGATCGCATGGCAGTGGCCTGGTGTGGGCCACCCTACGACGGAGGCTGTATGATCACGGGCTTTATGTGAGTAACTATCTCTGATATATCTCCTCAGTAACTGATTAATAGAGTTTGTAACTAGCATTGAGATGCAGACTTGCGAGGGCGAAGGCGAGGACTGTGATACGGACAACTGGCAGCAGGTGACCCGAGTGGTGGACACGCTGGCCTACACCGTCAAGAACCTGCAGCCACAGATGCATTATCGCTTCAGGGTGCGGGCCGAGAACATACACGGACGCAGTGCCCCCGGCCAGCCCAGCGAACGGGTGCAGATGACCACCAGGCTGCAGAGAAATCCTCCAGCGGATCATTTCGGCCAGGCAGTGAGCGTCCAGGCTGGCGGCGACTTTAAGGCTCGCTTCGAGATCATCGAGGAGCTGGGCAAGGGACGCTTTGGAGTGGTCTACAAGGTGCAGGAGCGCGAGCAGCCGGACCAACTGCTGGCCGCCAAGGTGATCAAGTGCATCAAGTCACAAGATCGACAGAAGGTGCTCGAAGAGATCTCCATCATGCGCTCCCTACAGCATCCCAAGCTGCTGCAATTGGCTGCCTCCTTTGAGAGTCCCAGAGAGATTGTCATGGTGATGGAGTAGTAAGTCTAGCTCCCTTTTCCCTAAGAGATCACCCTTCTAATCCGTTCCTAATCCTCAGCATCACTGGCGGCGAACTCTTTGAGCGCGTGGTGGCCGACGACTTCACCCTCACCGAGCTGGACTGCATTTTATTCCTGCGCCAGGTGTGCGCTGGCGTGGCCTACATGCACGGCCAGAGCGTGGTGCACTTGGACCTGAAGCCGGAGAACATCATGTGTCATACGAGGACTAGCCACCAGATCAAGATCATTGACTTTGGCCTGGCCCAGCGCCTGGACACCAAGGCTCCCGTGCGTGTGCTCTTCGGTACGCCAGAGTTTATTCCCCCAGAGATCATCAGCTACGAGCCCATTGGGTTTAAGTCGGACATGTGGAGCGTGGGCGTCATTTGCTATGTGCTGTGAGTAAAGCATCCTAGAGGCAATACTGTCGGAATTATAAATCCAACCTGATCCCTTCTAGCCTCTCTGGTCTCTCACCCTTCATGGGTGACACGGATGTGGAAACCTTCTCGAATATCACACGAGCGGACTATGACTTCGATGACGAGGCCTTTGACTGCGTGTAAGTAGCTTCTCTACCTAGTTTTCCTAGTAGATCTCACTCCCCCCTTATCCCTAGTTCGCAGGAGGCCAAGGACTTTATCTCCCAGCTGCTGGTGCACCGCAAGGAGGAGCGCCTGACCGCCCAGCAGTGCCTGGAGTCTAAGTGGCTCTCCCAGCGCCACGATGACAATCTCAGCCAGAACAAGATCTGCACGGACAAGCTCAAGAAGTTCATCATCCGGCGCAAGTGGCAGGTTAGTAAAGGCTCTCAACCCATTGCTGCTTCATATCCTAACCCTTTGCTGCTCCTGCTTCCCCACCTGCTCCCGCTTGCTGCCGCTGCTAATCCAGAAAACTGGCAATGCCATCCGAGCCCTGGGACGCATGGCCAACTTGTCGGTGTCGCGCAGAAACTCCGCCATAGCCATGGGCGCCTTGAGCAGCCCTCGACCCTCCATATCCGGATTGAGCATGCTGAATGCCAGTGCCCTGGGCAGTGGCTTGGGCACCCAGATGACCTCCCTGCACGAGGAGGAGGACGACTTCAGCGTGGAGATGCCTTCAGTGGAGAAGCGCAGCGTCCTCAAGCTGCGGGACAAGTCGCAGTGCAGCGAACGCAGTGACTCGGGCTACAGCGAATGCTCCAACTGCAGTGGCGCCCAGGAGACCCTGCTCCTCTCCCTGGCCAAGTCAAAGCTGGAGGCCATAGCCAAGGCAGGTGCCGCCGCCCCCCTCACAGTGCAGCAGGATACAGAGCATCCCATGGCCCTGACCCTGGAACTGCCCACCAATAGCAAGGGCGAGGCCATCATGCGCTCCGACTTCACCAACACCATCAAGATGCGCAAAAAGTCGCTGGAGGACAGCGCCGCGCGGGAGAAACCGTCCAAGACCAAGCCCCAAGTCAAGCCCCTGTGTGAGTCCAAGCTGAAGGTGTCGCAGCTGAAGGATAGGTTCCAAGTGCCAACTGCTCCTGCTTGTCCTGCAACTAACAAACCTCCGCTTGCCTTTGAGTCCTTCAAGATAGCCAAGGTGGCGAGCGTGGGACGCATCAGTAGAAGTAACTTTGAGCTTAAAAACGATCTTAAAGAGGTCTTAAAGTTATATAGAAGCTAACTTTAGGGTCTTTTTGGGTCTTCTGGGGGAAATCCTTGCATAACCACTTACTCTTATCTTTTCTGTGTTCCCTCAAACAGCAGAGGACCCGGACAAATCCAAGCGAGGATCCCCCGCTAAAGCCCAGCCCCCTCAGGTGCGATCCATGCCCAGCTCACCTTTGCCCCAGCGCTCCGCCACGCCGACGCGGCTGATGAGCCAACGCGTGCGGGAGGCGGCCGAGCGTCTTGCCCAACAGCACACGGTGGCCAGCGCTCAGCGGCAGCTTGGAAATGGGAACACCAACCCGACCACGACCACGACGGAGACGAATCGCGAGTCACGTGCGCGACGTCTCATCAACAGATTCAACAACAACAACGGCAACAGCGAAACGCAGCACATCACGTCCTAGATTATAACTTTATTACAGATATATCAGATATATAGCAGATATAGCATTGTTTAAGCAGAAACCCCAGGAGAAACTCAACTCAACGACACTCGAATATGAAGCGAATGCGAATGCGGATCAGAGCGCGCTAGAGGTGGAGAAACATCGATAACATCGATAAAAACATCGAAAGATTCTCCACCTGTAGAGCGCACCCAGAGCCCCCCCCCCCCCGAACCCCCCCCCCCCCCCCCCCCCCCGCAGGAAACCACCCCCCCCCNCCCCACCTGTAGAGCGCACCCAGGGCCCCCCCCCCCCGGAATCCAGCACCCGCACCCACTCACAGTAGGATACTACGCCCCCTCTCTCACTGTACTTAGACTAGGAGGAAGCTAAGTGTTTAAATTATTCTCTCGATTTATATACATATTTACCGTACTAATTAAAGTTAATGATAACGAATCAGTGACCTTCCAGTGGGTGATCGCGGGGCTTGAGGCGCACCCACAGGCCGCCGGAGGCGCGCAGGGTGATGCGGAACACCGCCTCGAATGTGGTCTTGCCGGGCACGGGCAGCAGGTGGAAGCTGCGCAGCAGCCGCGACACTATGGTCTTCATCTCCATGATGGCGAACCGGTTGCCGATGCAGTACCTCGGTCCGGCGCTGAACGGCAGGAAGGCGTACGGGTGGCGGTGCTCCGAGTTCTCAGGGGAAAACCTCTCCGGCAGGAACTTCTCCGGCTCCGGGTATATATCCTCCAGCCGGTGGGTGGCATAAGGGCAGATCAGCACGTTGCTGCCGGCGGGCAGGGTGTAGTCCTTCAGGCGCACCTCCTCGCCTAGCTTGCGGGCTATGAGAGGAACACTGGGATATAGGCGCAGCGCCTCCTTGATGCACATCTCCATGTAGCGCATCTCGCGCAGATCCGTCATGGTGGGCGCTCGATTGCTGCCCTCAAAGATGGTCTCCAGCTCCTGGCAGCAGCGCTCCTGGCAGTCCGCGTTCTGTGTGAGCAGGAAGAGCGTGAAGGCAACGGCGGCGCCCACAGAGTCCTGGCCAGCCAGCATGAAGGTGCAGGCCTCGTTGACGATGTCCTCCTCGGTGAACTCGGAGTTGCTCTCCGAAATCTCGATCATGAAGTCCAGCAGGCACCTGCGCTCCCCATTCCCGTTGTTGTTGTTCTGGATCTGGCGCCGGCGCTGGATCATCTGGCGGGTGAAGTCGTTGAGGCGCTTCTTCTGGTTCAGCTCATCGTTGGCCATCTTGGTCCAGTGATAGATGGCGTCCAGCAGCAGCCAGGGATGGGTGAAGCGCGAGGGCATCATGAGCTTGCCCTGGCGGAAGGGCGAGTCCTCCATGTTGACCGTGTCCTTACCCCTCTTCTTGATGGGCACGCCCAGCACGGCCTCTGTGTAGTCGGTTAGAGGTTAGTAGGTGACTCGGATCAACTAATCCCCCCCAGAGACTCACCGTTAAGGATGTCCACCACGCAGTTATTCACGTACTTGGCTATGTTGATCTCGGTTCCAAATTCGGAGGCTCCTAGGTTCTCGTAGAGCGACTGGGAGGCATCTACAAAGGTGTCAATGAACTTCTCCAGCAGGCTGAGATGGAAAGCGGGCTGGATGAGCCGCCGGTGATTACTCCACTTGGCGCCACTGCTCGTGATCAGGCCATCTCCCAGGAAGTTGTGCATCAGCCGGTAGAAGAACACCTTGTTCGTGTGCTTCTTGGAGGAGAGTATGACCTGCAGATCCTCTGGTTGGAGGACCGCGAAGAAGGGGAAGAGGATTACCCAGATGCGTACCAGGGATCCATAGAGTTTGTAGGCATTGCCGGCCCATTTTCGCATGACTAGGAGAAGGGTTTTGTTATTAAATAAGGATCAGAATTAG
The DNA here is from genome assembly GCA_008042535.1 of Drosophila tani. NCBI lineage: Eukaryota > Metazoa > Arthropoda > Insecta > Diptera > Drosophilidae > Drosophila > Drosophila tani. Next base: position 165,403 of record VNJO01002704.1, on the reverse strand, counting down.
AGATCAAGTTTCTATATACTATAAAGCATAGATTTCCTGTAAAATCGAACTTAAGCTTGTTTTAAAAAATTGATTTAGTCTTACTTAAAATGTCCTGGAACTTGAAACATCCTTTTCTTTGGACTACCAAGAACACCTCTCTATCCTTAAAGTCTATAAAGTATATGGAACTTACCCCCTTTGTCCGTGATCATGTGACAGTTGCCCAAAAAGGGCACCAGTGGCGGACCCGTGAGCCTTAGCATGAGGATTACCGATCTCAGGTACGAGTGCAGGGAGGCATAGAATGTGTAGATGCTCAGGCTGATGACCATGAGAAGCAGGACCGAGAACAGCTCCAGCTTGGTGGCCCGTTCAAACTAAGGGAGAAAAGGTCAAGAGATACATAGATATCAGGGTCGGGAGAGATCAAGGGAATACATATAGATCAGGGTCGTGTCAGTCAGGTGGATAATTGCATGCGTGTGCCAATATTGATTCACCCATCGAGAGGCGACGCACTCCATCAGCCCTCATATTTGGAGTCTAATTAACTAAGATCTCGGGTGCGTACTTGGGAGGCTTGGAGCACTTGCCCTTGCCGCCGGGTGTCGCAAGTTTTTCGGCAAACACACGCCGCCATATCGAGGCAATCGCAATCGCAACGAAAGTATAAGTTATGTATCTAAGTGCGGTGTGAATTGGTTGGGCCAACACGGCCCACGATGGGATCTCTGGCATGGGAGCAGATACCAGACCAAGTACGTGTGTGTTTGGTGGCTTTGGAGATCGATTAAAGCTCGGGGTTTGCCCCCACCCTCGACGTACGTGGTCGGGTTTCTGGGTCTGTGGTGCAACAGGTTAGGCCGAGTCACAAAAGATGACAAATGATGATCGACGGGAGACAGGTATTGTGTTCGGGCTGGCCAGTTCTGGATGACAATTAGCCACGCATCCGTCAGGTTTCAGGGTCAGGTGAAACCTTGGACTGACTCAGATCTCAATGGGTAATTTATTACGTGCAAATGGTCATAATAATCGCTTATCCACAGATCAGATTCACAAATTTTAAAAGGAGAAACTTGGTCATCAGTCCAGTGTTAAAATGGGAGCCACTTAGCTCTCTCCAGTGTCCAGAAACTCAAAGAAGTCAAAAGGTGGTCAGGCGTAGAAAGGATCCTAATTCTCCGGTGGGGGAGTCTCATCCTCGTAGCCCTCAGGCAGGGCATTCACATCGGAGTTGTGGAAGAAGCTGCGATCGCCATCGCCCCAGGGAAAGCGCTTGGTGCGGCGCCGCAGGTACTCGTACTTGGTGAAGGGCTCCCGCTCGTGATGCACGTGGCCGGAGAAGGCGTTGACCGCGCACAGGATGATGGCCGGTATGGCCACCAGGAAGGTGACACGCTTCCACAGACTGGCGGTGTTGCCGGAGCCCAGACCCATCTGCCGGAAATCGAATCGAGGCATGGCTTCGTTTGTGGATTTACAAAACTATTCCAAAGCTCCGGGGGGGATTCAAGTGACTGACTACGAGTCAACTTGCCTGAATCTGACCTGACACACCCACGCCTGCTGCCTGCTGAGCCGGCAAAAATTAGGAACTTTCAAGGGAATCTAACAAACCAAGGCTGAGGTCCAACAACCCCCGACAAAAGTGTGTTTGATCTGATCAATATTTGAGCAGAAACCGAAAAACCTGTGAAGCGTCCAGAAGGCTTCAGCTCCACGACATCGCCTTCTATTTCTTTTTGGGCACGGCGGCGTATCCAGGCTGCGAGGTGTGCAGAACCCGCGTGTGTTTGCTCGCCAATTGGCACCTGGACACTAATCAATACACATCATGATTATTTCCCACTAATTTCATAAATTATCATAATGGTCTTAGGCCAAACGAGAGACTTGTTGAGGCTGGGACCTAACGCAAATCAGTTATTTCGGCTTAAAAGGCAACAGAGGTGAGATAATTCGGATAAAACTTAAACTGAATTAGGAATTATGGTAAAAGGGAGTTACTGGAGATTGGAGATTATATTTAAACACGTTTATAATATGTATAATCTGTACTTGAAGGTCATTTTATTTTTTTCTTTAAAGTTTTTAGCAAGGATTTCCTTTGCAGCTAAAACTTTAAACTGAATTCGGATTTATGGTAATAGGGAGTTACAGTGGATCGAAGATTATATTTAAACATGTTTATGATATAATGTTTACTTAAAAGTTCACTCTAGATTCTTCTTCAAAGTTTTTAGAAAGAATTCCCTTTGCAGCTAAAACTTTAAACTAAATTCGGAATTATTGTTACAGGGGATCGAAGATTTTATTTAATATAATTTTGTATATATCTATTCTTGAAAGATCACTCTAGGTTCCTTCTTCAAAGTTTTTAGGAAGAATTCCCTTTGCAGGTTATAGTTTCACTTGATTTTGTAATAGTTCAAACCATTTTCTTTACTTTATTATATTTATTTTATTCCAAACATTTTATTTTATTTTTATTTAAACCATTTTCTTTACTTTAATTTATGTATTTAATATCCGACTTGGTTCTTTTCCACTCACCACTTTTTCCACAAACATTTTGATTCACTTAAGACCCCCACTTATTTTGATTTCAAATCACTTTCAAGTCCTTGCCGCCCTTCGACGGTGGAATTATAGGTATTTATATAGATTTATATAGCTTGATATATATCCGTTTTTGGGGCTTCGTATCCAGAGTCACACACGCCGAGACAGTTGAACTGCAAATGCGGGACCTCTGCCGGCTAAGCGTCTATTTATAACCAATTTGGGCCGGTCAAGCTCGGCTTACACACGCCGAAAAAGATGCTCCGCCGCCGCCGCAGCGTACGTGAGCCGGGCCAGAGTCGGGCTGGAGCCTGTTCCCCCGCCTCCATTGCCCCTTATAGGTTGTGTATATCGAGTATAGTAATTGCCAACTAGTCGGCGGCACTCGAAGTGCTAAGTAGCTAGAAGTGGATGCGATGCTGGGGATGCTGCTGCGCTTCGCCAAGTGGCGTGGCAATCAATTATCCGATTTTTAAGATTCTATATTGGCTTGGGTTTTGGAGAGCTTTGAGAACTGGGAGCTGGTTCGGGATCGCTGGATTACATCAATCATTTGTATTTACTGAATGGCCGATGCTGGGATGATCGGGCTTTTAACGTCATCATAAATGTTGACCAAATCTCGGGGGGATTGTTTCCGCGAAAAGCAAACAAGGGTTCAGATTTGGAAGTACATATGCTCCCAGTAAACTTCCTTATAAATTCCAATTAAAAAACCATTTATTCTCCTATCATATCTCGTTTTTTTTTTTGAGTAATCATTATTGGCCGACAATTATGGTTAACACTATCAGACACCGATTAGACTATATCGCCTCTTGTACTGGCTGTGGTTGCGGGGGCTCAAGCACCTCCAGCGATTAATATAGTAAATAAATCTCTGCTCAGCCTGGCGGACATGCTTATCTGGTGACACCCTGGATGGGCTTCCCGCCTCGGAGATTGGGGCCAGACGACATCAATCCTAGTCAGTGTTGACGAGTAAAGTTCAATGAATAATGAAATAAGGCCCCGCGGTGACTCAACAACTTACCTCGTGTGCTGATAATCCTCAGTGGCTTTTCCTTAACTCGACCATTTGGCTTTCTTCGGGCTCTACGGTCATTTGGGTCTTTAGAAGAGCACCGCCTCGGTCGGGCACAGTCGGTTTATAATGGATATAAAACGTACGTCCCATAAACTTTACGATATCGTCCAGAATTTTATGGAAAAAATCCAAAATACCTATCGGGGATCGGGGATGATCGCGAATTTCGTCGTTTCGTGATAAGTGATAAGCCGCTGACTATGGCCCTATATAAGGAGCCCAAATCGAACCACTCCTCATAAGTTTCCCTGAACAAAAATGTCGCTGCGCCTGGGACTGCTGCTCTTGGGGCTTCTGGCCCCAGTGATCCTCGTGGATTCCGCCTTTATCAACCCCCTCATTGTGGGCGGCGATCAGGCGGACATCGCCAACTATCCGTACCAGGTCTCCGTGCGCCTGGAGACCTACATGCTGCTCCACATCTGCGGCGGCAGTATCTACGCCCGCAATGTGGTGGTCACCGCTGCTCACTGCATCAAGGGACGCTTCGCCTCCTACATCCGGGTCGTCGCGGGCAAGAACTCCATCTCCGACCTCGAGGAGGAGGGCGTGAAGGTCAGCAAGTTGATCTACCATGCTGGCTACAACAAGAAGACCTTTGTGAACGACATTGGCCTGATCATAACCAAGGAGCCGTTGGAGTACTCTGCTCTGGTGCAGCCCATTGCTTTGGCTCTGGAGGCTCCTCCCTCGGGCGCCCATGCCGTGGTCAGTGGCTGGGGCAAGCGGACCGAGGAGGATGAGGCCCTGCCCGCCCTGCTGCGTGCCGTCGAGCTGCAGATTGTGGACAAGAGCACCTGTGGAGCTCAGTACCTGACCAAGGAGTACACCATCACCGAGGAGATGCTCTGCGCTGGCTACTTGGAGGGCGGCAAGGATACCTGCAATGGAGACTCTGGCGGTCCTTTGGTTGTGGATGGCGTCCAGGTGGGCATCGTGTCCTGGGGCGTGGGCTGCGGCCGCGAAGGCTTCCCGGGAGTGTACACCAGCGTCAACTCGCACATTGCCTGGGTGGAGGAGCAGGCCGCGCCCTACCTGTAGGAAATACTCTGGGGAAGAGGTCACAAGCAAAAGCTGAAAGCGAACAAATTAAACGAACAAAATATCACTTTCCCTATACTTATGCAAACACAAAGTGTAAATGTTAATAGCCCTTATTTACCTTCTTTATCTTGCCCAATTAAAAAAGAACTAACCGCTTTGTATGAAGATTTTACCAATCAATTCTCGCATTTATCGGATTATACAATTAAATTATATTAATTATCCATGAAATGTACTACCAAGATTGGTTCATATATCAAGCTTAATAAGGCTGTAAGTTAACAAGTAGGAAAGCTACATTCGAGTGTGACCGACTGTGAGATACCCGGTACCCAAAGCACTGTGGGTAAAATTAAAAGCACATGAACATGGAAAAAAGCATGATACAATTACAGAAGGTAGTCTTGTCGGAAAAAAAAATCAGCTGAAGCTTTTTTTATAATTTTATTTTTAATAGCTTTGGCTTTTCAAAAATACAAAGTGTTCAATAAGGCCCTAAAACCCAAACGCTAGACACCCAACGAGACTACCTATTATTATTGTATCATGGAAAAAAGCAACTGTTGTTAACAAATGAAGACAAATGTTGCTAGGAACATGTTGAGCAACAGGCATTGGTGCTCTTAGCATAGAAGAAGAAGAAGCATACACAGAAACTTTATTGTTTAATAACTTCCATGTTTATAATCCAATTATACACAAATTTTTAGAAAACGGCCACACAAACCTATTTATTTATTGATATATTTATTGTTATTTTTTATTTATTTACTTTAAGCCGGAAATCACGACTTTAGCTTGTAAAACGTTTTGGAAGTGGGCGTGGCCAAATTTTAAAACAAACTTGATCTGCGTGCACAAGATTAGAATTCTGTTCCACAAAATTGGTGGCTGTAGCTCTTATAGTCTCTGAGATCGCTTAATTTATACGGACTGACAGACAGACATGTCTAAATTGACTCGGCTGGTGATGCTGGTCAAGAATATAAATACATATGTAAATACTTTTTGGGGTCGGTCTGTCTGTTACATATGTACATATGTACATTTTTGGTTTGCACGAAGTACCCTATGGTTACCCTAAATACCCTATGTACCCTAGGGGTACAGGGTATAAAAAGAACAAACCGCTTAGTATGAAGATTTTGCCAATCAATTCCCGCACTTAACGGATGCCAAAGATTATGTAGAAATTTATTCATTATCCGGGAACTTTACTACCTAGATCGGCTCATATATCAACCTTAAATAAGGTTGTAAATAAAGAAAACCTTATCCAACGCTTCTGGGCTTGTTCTTTTCTCTTTATTGATACACTTATAGCATAGCATATAGTATAGATTTTGGTTATCAATAGACATACACCATATACAAAGGTTCTCCGAAATTATTCCAATTTAATTGCAATAATATTCAAGACAATCGCCGTTCTCTGCTCACCAGACTCCAAAGAGATGATGCATTCATTCTTATGGGTGTTGTTGTATATCGGTTACAAATTCGTGTCGCACAGTAGCAAATTTTGTTTAAACAAAATCAACAGGGAAACTAATAATACCTAGTTATGTAGTTATGTAGGGACTACTGTACTATTTTGTACAAGTCATTGTGGGGGACGATCTTAACGCTCCTGCTCCGAGCGGAATCTAACATAGTGTGTGCCTGCTCCTCCTCTCAGTTGCTGCTCTCGTCTGCTTTGGAAGTCAGTGGTCTTCTTCGAGTATTTCGCTCGCTTCTCTGGCAATTTCAGATGCATTTTTAATCGTTATCAGTATATATATATATATGTGTGTACGCATATATATGCTTGTTCTAAAAACTAGGTTTGTGTTAACAAAAACAAAAAAATCATAACAATACATTCATAGTTGCGTGTGTATGAGAGTGGACAATGGAAGGATGATTTTGGATGAGTTTGGGAAGTAAGCGGGAACTGGATTTGGTGGCTGAAGGATCGTGGAAATGGAAATGGAGTGTGGAAAACAACGGGAAGAGCGCAGCGAGCGAGCGAACGGAGAGCGCAGCTGCCACACGGACTCGATAGACTCGATATAGCCGATATATCGATATCGATATATATATCGATATTTATATGTTGTAACATTTAGAGATTAGTATGCGCGTTCGTTTTTTTTATAAAGTAGACAAATATATGCGTGTGTGTTCGTTCTAGTGGTGGCCTCCAGTCTGCTCGCTCCCCTCGCTCCTCCTCCGGCCTCCTCAGTAGACGAAGCGATTGATGTTCATGCCCAGGCCGTTGCCCCCACATCCTCCGGACGGTGGTAGGCCCTGGTCATCCTCGTCGTCGTCCCCCTCCCCGTCGTAGCTGTGGCGGCTCACAAAGCCATTGTTGTGACCCCCGGTGGCGCCGCGCTTGTAGCGCTGCATCCGCAACTCCTCGTTGTACATGTGGTTGTCCTTCTTCACAAAGTCCCGCAGCTGGCGCGGCAACTCCTCCAGCGTCAGGGGCGGCGCCAGCGGCACCGAGACCATCTGATGGCCCGATCCGGATCCCGATCCCGATCCACCGATGATGCTCGAACTGCAGCTGGCCAAGGACGAGCCATTCGATTCGTTGGAGCGAGCGCACATCTTGTAGAACAGGATGTACGGGGTGTTGGGCGAGGTGAGGTTGTGCATCTCCTCCGGCTGCGAGTGGGTCACCAGGTTGTCGTTGAACTTGTACCAGTTCTTCGACTGATCCGCCGCGAAGGTGAAGTAGTGACCGGAGTCCATGCTGTAGCCGGCGTGCACGACCCCAGCGTAGAGGTCGTAGTGCACCGTGGACATCTCCTGCAGGGAGTCGGTGGAGCACATCTTGACAGTTACCTGGAAGGTAAGGAAAGTCTCGAATTAACACCTCTTGGATTTAAAAAGTATAACTGTAAAACTATCGATGCTACTATCGATATTATCGATGGTGCTGTGCTCCGGGTCACCATCGATTGTTTTTTTTTTCTACCATCGATACATCGCGTTAGCAGCAAATCAGTGAATCATTTTAAATTAATTCTTAATCAGTACTATCGAAAACTATCTATGTATTTATGTATAAATTCTATATAGACAGTAATGTGATTGAATTTAATTGTTTTATAAATCTTCTATAATTATGCCATTTAAATTGGATTTTTTAAGCAAAAATTGTTTTAAGCATATTTTATTTTGTCGATAGTATCGAAATTATCGATGGTTTGGACTATCACTATCGAAAATATCGAGAGAGAGCACTATTGATGTATTTACAGCTATATTAAAAAGAAACCTCTTTTAAATACTCACACTCTCGTCGTGGAACACCTTGTGCATCAGCTTGGTGCGGAAGTGGTACTTCTGATCGTACTTGAACTGCTTGAGCGTGAGGATGAGGTTCCTGGGCGCCTGGGTCACACCAATGTGGCGTTCTGCATCGCAGAGCTTCTTGCAGCGCGGACAAAAGTACTGATTGTCGCCGTCCAGCTTCTCCGGCGAGCAGAAGTACTCGATGAGGTCCTGCACCGAGTAGTTGGTGGCTCCGCAGTCATCCTTGTCGTCCGGGAAGGACAGCTGCAGCTCGCGGAAGCTGTCCTCGTTGCGACTCTCCCAACCGCAGCTCAGGCAACGGTAGGTGGTGGACAGTTTGCCGGCGAAAGTCTTGTCGATGGTGGAGGCCACCGACTGTCCCTGCTGCTGCTGCTGCAAGCCGTTTGTGCCTTTGGTGGGTGTAGCGGGCGGAGTGGGAGCGATCTTGCTTCCGCCGCTGAGCTCACGATCGTTGCTGTTGTAGGGTATAACGCCGCTAGTCACGATGTCCTCGCTGAGCAACAGCTCGTCGTTGTCCAAACTGATCTGCTTTGGGCCCGGGTGCGAGGCGGAGCTGTTGATCTCGTGCTCGTGCAGCAGGTCGAGCAGATGGCCTAGGAACTCGGAGCTGTCCTGCTGCAGGCCCGGCGTGAAGCCAGGCGGCCGGGTGGCATTCAGCACCTTCGATGGCGTCAGCTCGTAGCGCAGCGAGTGATGCATCAGGGCGATCTGCTGCTGCACCTTCATCAGCAGGAGAGAGTCGCACTCGATGAGCAGAATCTGCCGGCTGAAACTGAAGAAGGGGGAGTGCATGAGCTAGTAGAGCTGTAAAACTATCGACGATACTATCGATATTATCGATGATGCTGTGCTCCGGGTCCCCATCGATTGTTTTTTTCTACTATCGATTAGAGCTATCAAACTACCGGTATTGGCACCATCGATAGTTTCGAGTTATTTTTCGCAAACTATCGATACTATCGCGATAATATCTATTTTTAATTTTTTAAAAAATACGTGTTCAGCTAATAAAATATTTAAAAAAGTTTAGGGTATCCCTTATTAATTTGATAACGACTTTTAGATTAAAGATTTAATATGCTAATAATTTAAAAATTAATACAAATAGTCGGACAAATTTTTCAGTTTTGGTATCTTGTGATTTAGATTTTCATTTTCTAATTAGAATTGGTTTGGTTTCAAGCTAACAAATCTAATAATATTAGGGACGATACTATTGCGATTGTTTTCAAACTACCGATTGTGCAAGCTGAATACAAACCATCGATACCATCGATAGTACCACAGGTAGTTTGACACCTCTACTAGGCAGTAAACAAATATGATTGGGAGTCCGAAATCTGAACCCTCTCCCAAAGATATGTAAACAGCACGAGGCTCGGTGTTTATGTCTGGCTCCGAACTCTGTTTAAACTAATATCTAATAACAAAGGGACTTCGGTTTCACTTACTCGCTGGTCATGGCTAGGGCCTGGAGTACGCTGTTCATGTAGCAGGTGTTGCCCAGGTTCACCAGCCCCACTCTCGCATTCCGTCGGCCCCAGGGCTGGGCGCTCTCGTGCATGGCCCGCGCCAGGGTCACACAGTTGGGCGAGGGGTTGTACATCTGAAGGGTCTTCTTCACCGAGTTGTAGAGCTCGTCGTGCTCGTGAAAGTGCAGCATCAAAGCGCTGGTGAGGTCCACCAGCTGCTGCAAGCAGTTGCGAACCTCCAGCCCATTGTCGTCCCCAGTATCCGACTGAATCTTTACGCACTGCAGCACACGGGGGATCTTTGGCAATATCTGCAAGGAATCCAAGGGTCAATTTCCTCAAGAGGGCAAGAGTGGAGGAGGATCTCACCTTGTGGAAAACCTCGGGCGTGTAGTTGGTCGTCGACAGCATGTGGAACACTATCGGGGCGGCCTTGGGCCGCAGCACCGGAATGATGAGCAGCTGGAACAGCTTCTCGATATTGTCCAGCGCAATCTCATCCAAGAGAGCACGCTTGCCCTGCTCCCTTAGCCCGGTGAGCAGGGCCATTACCCAGAGATTCAGGTTGCTGCAGAAGCTGCAATAGGTTATCCATTCGCAGAGCAAACCCACCGTCTTCCGGATGCTCGAGTCCTGGACGTTCTGCTCCAGCAGCGAGTGCACCGCCTCCAGGATCTGGTTGTTGTCGAACAGCTTGAAGACGACGGCCACCGCACACGAGGGCGCCTGGTCGTAGGTGGACTTGGTGATGAGCTCGTAGACGACGCGGAGGTAGAACATCTGATGGTACTTCTCGTTGCGAGCGGCCAGATAGTTGCCCACCTTCATTACGTCCTCCTTGAAGCGCTTCAGCTCAGTGGGCCCCTTGGGCATCTGCATGCGCGCCAGGTCGATGATCACCCGCTCGTACATGTGGATCGCCTCCTCCGCCTGCTCCAGGCTCTGCAGGTTGTTCAGCAGATGATTAAAGTTTTGCTTGCCCCTGGGACCGGGGCCCGAGCACTCGCCGGGGCCGGGTGAGCCCGTCTCCATGTTTTCGGTTGCGCCATTCTCATCGGCAATGATCTTCATGCCGTTCGAGGAGGAGCTGGGCTTGGCGTTGGGGGGCATACCGGGCATACCGCTGCCGCTGCCTCCGGCGTTTTCAGAGGCCTCGCCAGCCTCGCTGTTGTTCTGCTTGACGGCCATCTTACGCAGCAGTCGCTTGACGTGGGCGTGGACGTGGGGCGCGTGGACACTGGTGGACCAGAGGGCGGAGCGGCGCTGCCAGCGGCCGATGGACGGAGGCTTGCCTAGCGCCCGGGCACTGCGGCTCTTGCGAGTCCTCCTTCGCTGAGCGCGAAGTCTCAGCCGAGCGTCCTTGAACCGCCCGCCGTTACGTGTCGTTGTTACGGATTGACCTTTCAGCGTCGGCAAGTCCGTGTCCACATGCACTGCGCTAATTAAAAATACTCCCCTGATCTCGATCTCGGCCAGAAACTGCGGCTACTGTTGCTGCTACTGATGGTGTTGCTTTTGCTGCTGCTGCACCACCACCACTTCCACTTGTCTCTAGGCGAATGTGGTGCCCTGGGAGTTTTGTGGACAATGCCACATCTATGGCTCCCTTTGTGAAGATTCCTTCTAGATTCGGCACCGATTCGGTTGCTCACACGTCTCCTTCAAAGCTGGGTGGCTTGAATTGAGTTTAGTCGTCTTATTAACTACAATTTTGAATGTTTTTTCAGCGAATTCTTTGTGATATTTTTTCGTTTTTAATGTTGTGTCTACTGAGTCAGGGAAAGCGTAAACGAGACGTTCAAGCGGCTTGACAGGCAAGGTGGCGCTGCACGACACGGTCAGGGGTGAGAATGATGCAGCACTAAAATGACAATTGGAGTGTAAATACTTTAATTTACACTGTATGACCGTAGTTTAGCTACTTATTTTTAATATTAATTGTGACAACTGACATCTTGCTGTACTTACTTGTATGACTATCGGGTAACTAGTTACCAAGTGGCGAGGTTAGGCAAAAGAGCTAAAGTGAGACCGCTATTAGTGAAATTAGGAAAAATGCAAAATTACCACGGTAACCAACGTAAAGACGAATGTTCTAATTTTTTATTACATGAATATTTGATTCTGAGAACTGGTTTTTATTTTAATTTAAATTACAACTTGCAATGAAATTCCCGCTCGAACGTGTAGAGACGCCCTAAGGCCCTTGCCCAGTGAATGACAACTGTTCGCTGCGAATGTTCGGCAACACTGGAAAAACAGCTGAGCTGTAAATAGTTGGCCAAACAAATTTGTAAATTTGATTTTGAATTACGAACTGATATTACACTCAAAACAAAAATTAAATAATAGTAACACAATGAATCCAGGACAAATCGAAGTGAACGAGGTGAACGGCTATTGGACCTTTCTCCTCAGCGTGAGTGGTTTGTTTATCTTGTGAAATCTCAGAATGCTGACTCGGCGTTTGGCGGTGCCGGAATCTATACATTTCAGATTGATTGGACAGATCCTTGGCTTATTGGCTTAGTTCTGGTGCATGTCTTGACCACAACAACAGCTCTGCTCAGCCGGAACAACACGAACTTCCAGGTTTTCCTGTTCCTAGTACTGTGTACGTGGATTCTTCGGGTCGGGATGACCAAAAGCTCTATAAATGTAAACCCTTTGTTTTTCTTGTTATCTGCAGTGCTGGCGGTCTATTTCACGGAGAGTATAAATGAGTACGCGGCCCAGAACTGGAGCTCCTTCTCCAAGCAGCAGTACTTTGATAGCAATGGCCTGTTTATCTCGACAGTTTTCTCCATTCCCATACTTCTCAACTGCATGCTATTGATCGTGAGTAAACGCGATAAGAATCTAGTAGAAGAGGGTAACGACTTGTGTTTTTGCAGGGAACTTGGCTCTACAATTCCACGCAGCTGATGGTTACATTGAAGACAGCTCAACTCAAGGAGCGAGCGCGTCAGGGACGACAGACCCAGACCCCGGAGGTTTCACCAACACCCTCGACGGAACATATCAAAGCAGAGTAGAATTTAAATTTAATTGTAAGCTCTCTCTCTCTCTATAATCATCAGAGCTGTGAGGACAGAATTAAAGTTAAATTAGGATTATAGTTGTATTTGCTGCCATTTGAGAATTGCTTGATTCGAGACTTAAATACATATATTTTAGAAAACGCCTTAATATGACCCGCTTATATTTTTTTTTTACTAATTTGAAATTGTTTTTAAATGTATTAAAGTTACTTTTGAAGCATACTTTTTGAACTTTTACAGTTTGAGACTTCTTTTTTGTCACCACTAGAATCGATGTTGAACTCGATATGTCCCATCTCTAGTCTATAAGTTACTCAGTGTTGCAAATTAGGCTATTTTCGTTCCCACTAGATCTAGCTCTTTTCGGAAATGGGTGATAGATTGTAAAATCGCGGATAGCGGGAATGCATGAATTCGTGTTTGTGTATAAAACCAGTAAATAATAATAAAACAATAACAAAACAATTATGACACTTCTCCTCTCGGCGAAATAAAACTTACAAACACCGATTTGAAAATCTGGCTATTTTTATCGACTTTTACAACAATTGTTGGCTTTTGTTGTTGTTCATCCCGTCAAAACAGCATATCTTTCAAGCTAAAGTTGACAACACTGTGCTTTCTGTTTTCAACCCGGTCGGATGTGGAAGTGTCGCGCAGCGATGGATTCTCGGTAAACAAAATCGTTGATAAGATATAATTTCGCCCGAAATTAATGAAGAGTAGCGCGAAAGTTTTTGCAAGCGGACAAAAAATTTGGAGCGCGGATTAAAACTCGGCTTACGCGGGTGTATGTGTGTGTCTGTGTCGGTGCCTGCGTGTGTGTGCGTGTAGCCCGAAAAAAAGAAGTTTTTCTGTTACCATATTTTTTACAAGGGCCAAAGGGCGCAGCATCTCAGCTCTGTCCTGCTCTCGCGCTAGCTCCGCTCGCTCGCACCCAGGCAGCGGGAATTTTGCAACTCCAGTTATTGTGTAAACAGCAGGTGAAAATAAAACACACACGGAAAGTGCAAGGAGTGTGGGAAGAAAGAGGCAAGAAGAAGAACGCCAGCAGAAGCAGCAACTCCGCGCAGCCAAAAAGGTACGGAACAAAATAGTGACGCATAGAGGTTGCTAATTACAAGAGGTAAACAACAACTGACAGAGCACAGCGCATCCAAATTCCGCAACAGCCATAACAATAGTCGTAAAGCCCATTTTTCGGATTTGTCACTCCCATTATTCTCCCTTTCCCGATGCGTAGTTGTAGATTTTCACGATATGGCCCAGCAGAAATGAGTGACGTGTTGGCGCGACGCAGCGCAAAATGTTCATTCATAAAAAGCAGCTTGTGCTGCGCCCCCTTTTTTCGTCCCCTCCCAAATGCACGACTCTGTTTGTTGTTGTTGCGGCTGGAATTTAGTTTACAAATATTTTCTGTTGTCAGTTTCAAAGTTTGCTTTAGTTGTTGTTGTTTTGGCGATATGCGAAATGCAAATTAAATAATTGATCGAGGGGTCCATAATTTCTGATAGGGCAGGCCACGCCCCTATTTTGCATAATGCATCCATTACTTGGGGTTTAATTACCAGGGGATATATTTTTTGTATATGAAATTCCCTTGAAAAATTTAATTTGTTAATTTTTAAAGGTCAAAAAGAATAACTACTCGGTCTAGGAATGTTAGAAACCTAGTTGAAGCACAGAAAAATAAACATATTACAGACTTTATGGCATAAATGTCTGAAAATATGCATTACATGTTAAATTTAATTGCCACACTCCGTCATTCCAAGATCATAACAATTCTAGAACATGTTTTTTCTTTAATTAAGATTAAATGGCATTCCCATACTGATTAACTAGATGATATAATTTTTAAAAATTCCTTTCCCTACTTTATCTAATATTTTGCCACATTCCGTAACTCGATGAGCTTCGATACTAAGTACGTGTGCGTTGTACTCATTAAGATTAGATCAGATACCGAATACCGCCATATGGCAGGCGCGGTGGAATGATTAATTCAGCAAATAATTGGATTCCCGGGCTAATGAAAAGTCACACACAGACACACACGCGTCAGTCGTTGATCCATAGGTCATCGCTTTTGAGTTTATCGCTTATCGTTTTGGCCTCTTCCGCACCTCGTCACCCCAGATCAGAATATCGACGGAGACAGGGGAAAACAATAATACAGAATTTATGGTCAACATGTCGCCAAAATGCCAAAGTCAAGCAAAATAACTATATACAAATAATAAAAAGAAAACAATCAAAATAACTCGGTGACATCATTTTGACTAATCGCCAATTTTAGCATTTGAAAAACGGCGGCTGCTGCTGCTGCTTGCTGCTCACCCCAGAGTCCCCACTAGGTGGGAGCGAGACGAGGAGGCGAGGGCACTGGTCGGTCAGGGAGTGTGCGAGGGCGGGAGCAAGAGAGTGACAACGAAGCAGGTGCTTTTGAGCCGAAGTCCAAGCAGAAGCCGAAGCTCAGACCCGAGGCCAAAGCCATTCGGCATTCCAACACCTACGAACGATAAATAGATCGTCGCGGTGTTTCGATATCAGCGTCCATGTAGTTTTCACTTTCGCGCGGATAATTTTATTGGCCGGTATCAGCAATCGCATTAAGCGCAATCCGTCGAGTATCTTGGGGCAATAAATCAAACGCGAATCGGACGATGCATCTAAGAAAGTGTGCTTGCCAGATTTGCCAGATTTCTGCTGCGTTAATTGTGGGCTGCTTTGGCAATTCATTGCCCTGTTAACGATCTTTTAATTTTACGATTACATAAATCACAGAACCAATGGTGAGACAGGTTAATGGGGAATTGCTTGTGGCTTAAGTATGACTAGTACTTGTGACTAATTGCTTACCCTAAGTCTGCTAATAAAGAAGAGTTTTCAAATCTATCAAAGCCTCAACTCCAGATATTATTAGTCATGGGTTCTCACAATTTTTAATCTATTTATTGTACATTGAACATCCATAAGCCCACAAATAATTATAAACATCCAAAGAAGTAACCATGACATCCTCAAGCTTCTTTCTTACCCTATTTATTGACCATTTGTTGATAATTTCCCCCCGGTTCCAATCAGATTCAATTAACTCGAACGTATTGAGGCTCATTAAGGGGAAACACATTCCAGCCTCGATCTAGTTCATAGATACAAACACGCACCCCGCTAGTTATTTCGGTTAATTTTGATGTGTGTGCTAAGAGCCGAAGCACTGCTCCAGATCCCCAGATATTTCCGAGACTCTGGGCGACACACGTTGCTGCCGCCGCATCTATGCTGCGCCGCCGCTCCTCCGCCTCCGCTGGGTGGGTGGAAATGTTGTGAAAAGCTAAATGAGGCGTGACATGAAAAAAGAACACAAAGCGACAAACATACACACACAGATGATGCACGGGGGCAACGAAAACAAACAAAGTTGAGTGCGGCCACCCACAACATGGCAGCCAACAATGGCACTAGAGACCGCTGAAAAGGAGAGCAAGAACTTGGGGCACATAAATACCAGCGTCATGGAGTAATTTTGGCCTACAAAACATTGCTCGGTTGTCTCCTAGAGACAAAGAGGGAAAATTGAAAAAGAAAAACGTTAGAAAAAATGTCAACTGCACTGGGAAATAATATGGGGATCTTAGGAAAGTATAATTTCAAGAAGGCTTTTAAAGAAAATAAGCCTCAAGTCAGGAAGAGGAAGGAAAATATTTTAAAGAAATAATCACTTGAAAAAGAGTACAGGAATCTATGTGGAACGGAGCAGCGTACATTGCAGGTACATGAATTTCTCGCTTACCACATGCTGAAATGGGAATGCATCCCATAAGGTCATTCCTTTTACACATAGAATTCCACATATATTTCGTTTATCACATAAAGCAATGTCCGATTGTGATATTTAATGTAAATGGAATCTTATTATATGTATTTTTGTAATAATTTACTTTACTTTCCCCACAATTTTCTCCCAGTGCACGACCGCGTAAAGCCTAGGAAAATAGTGAGGGAAACAGCGAACAATTAACCCTTTTTTGCCTGTGGGCCCTTGCGCTTTGAAGTCGCCTCCTTCCAGAGGGTGTCCACTGTGCTTTAATTAGTTTACAGAACAAGAACCAGCGCTCGGACCGCCGCGTCCCAGCTAAATGCAATAAAATTAATCGTTTATGCTGTAATCGCATTTAGCGGCGCCGACCGACCGACCTCCTTTCCTCAGATTTCCCCTCAGTTACCCAGTTCCGTTTGATGTATGGGATATGTATCGGGAGCGACAGCGATATTCCCCAGTGAAGGGGCAGTCATGTATGGGAATGCCATTACAGGGGATTGCTTCGCCTGGTGGCGAGTGGAGCGTAAAGCATCTGGTTATTTTTAGACTGAAACCTAGCAGTGACAAACCCCAAAGGGCTAACCATAATTGTTCGTGATTCACAATAAATTTTGCTCAAGAAAGCAATTAACCACACACAGTAAAGTCCAGATGCCAGAGAGTTACGGGGAGCTCAGCAACAGGGCTGGCCACAGCAGCCAATGCCACTGGAGCACATCACGCAGCAGCAGCCTGCTTTGCAGCGAGATTTACTGCAGCAGAGACCACAGCAAGGACTACAACAGGGACTGCAACAGGGACTGCAACAGGGACTGCAGGAGGGACCGCATGATAGACCACAACATGACCCACAGCAGGGATCACAGCATGGCCCACAACCCGATCCGCAGCAGGCGCCACACGGATCACAGTAGGTACTGCCAAAGGGTCCGTGTCCGCCAGTCCAGCCGCATCGCGTGTAGCCCGAGTAGATCCCGTGCGGACAGTCCCCACAGGCGCGGTCCGGATAGGGTCCAATGTAGAAGGGATTGAACTTTTTGGGGCAGCACATGATCTCTGGCTAATGGCGGAGATCCGTCAGTGGGAGGACTCCGCACAAGAAGAGCAAGGACTCACATGCTGGACTTTACTGTGTGCGGGCAGCGAGCTTCTTCTATTCAGTAAAAATTTGATAATCGCATAGAGCAATTGCTTTGTAATTTTCCCATAAATCGCCAAATGCCAACTAGATTGTGTGGATATATTATTAGTAAAATCAGAATAAAGAGTGTGGATATATATATATCGAACGAACTGATCGACAGCGGTGGGGGTTAATATATGGGAATCGTTTCATCTGGCGCGATTTGTTTGTAAACAAAGTCGGTGGCCAATAAATATTTGGGCATTCAACTTCCGCTTTTGAGCTGCAAATGGGAAAATAACTTAAGTATTGTATATCCGAGGGATATTTAATATATTTGGGAATCAGTTGAGGTCATTTCGGACGTTTATTTGAGTGTGTGGCTGGGAAAATCACGTCTGAGAACAAATAAAATAATAGATTCAATGTCTTAAGTTTAAAGAGAAATCTTATAAATATCAAGGCTATTCCCTCCCTAGTTTCTGATAATTTGATACACTTCTAACTTGGTTATATCATCATTGTGGCATTTCTTTTAAGCTCCATGGACAATGCTATTATGTGTGGCAGTTGCATTTCAAATCTCATTATAGATTTATGCAAAAAAATGTAAGCAGAAACCACGAAGAAAGGCAACAGACTTGTAGACGGGGCTCTCTCTCTCGACCACTTTAGCCCTGGCCTGCATTGATTTGTGGGGCTTTCTTTCTGTCGGCGATTCCCCTTTCCTCTTGGCCAGCGATTCGATTTCCATTTCCATTCCCATTTCGATTGCTATTTCAGTTGCAGTTGATTGACTGCCTTTTTTTTTTGTTTTTCGCTTGTCTCTTGCCGTTGACAAGGCAAGAGTTTGCCCGTGCAAAAAGTAGAGACAGAAATTGCACAATTTTCCAGCGTTCTAACGAGTTTCGCTCGGCTAATCGGAATATATCTTATCGGCTACGGTCTGTTTGCTTTGCAGATCGTTATCATCCGCCCCTGAGATAGTGGAACGCTCTCCAAATGGATCGTGAAATGGGAAAAGCTGCCCACATAGATATTTATGTGTTTCTTGGCGGCTGCCCTTTGGTTTCGTAAGAGATTTTTTGTGTGCGTGGGCCAAGGCAGAAACCAGAAAACCGAAAACAAAAACAGAAAATTTTCCCATAGTCGTTTACATCAAAGTTCACCGAGGAGGGAACTGTGGTGGCCACTTTTTAGTGGTTTCGTGCCAAACACTCTGTCCCAGTTGCTGAGCGACGCTCTGTCTGCTGATTTTCGACCAATTAGCTGACCATTTACAATTGTTGCTAGTTGCAACTTGAGTTTGGAATTTTCGAGGTGCTTAACATTCGTTTTTCCTATAGCACGTTCTCACAAATCGCCGAAAATAGGGCGTGACTGACTCGTGTGATAAAGTGGAAAATATTTACCGCGAATCGTTCGCTCATCTGTGCTAATTATACGGGGGATTGTCATCGATGGATCATGTCGGTGCGGTATAGCTGAGTATAGCTACCCAAGTCGCTGATTCTCTAACTGCAATCAATAAGCGAGCTGCTCAGCCGGGAATTTGCATATTTCGAGTGGAATTTGCTGCTCAACTGGTTGATTTCACGTGGGTTTGGTTACTCGCATTTATTAATGTGTGGGCGGTGGGTGTCGATAGGTGCAGGTGCAGGTGTGCGGGTCGTTTAGCAAATGCGTAAACGCTGCGAGGGTCTCCCTCAATCGGAATAATGAGTTATGCATATATAGTTTGGTACCGCCGAATGTTGATTTACCCCGAGGAAACTCTCTGGCTTTTACGGTTGATTTCACTCAAGCGTTGGCGTAAACAGTTGAAATGTTTTACACACAAAAGGGTTTTAATATTTGCGGTTTGAATAGCTGAGTTATGGAGAATTTTATACAGAGATCTTAGAATAATTCCTTTTAGATTTAGAAGGTTATTCCCAGTATCTATAGTGTAACTATAAGTATAACTTTCTAATTCATGCACAAGGTTGATAATTAAAGTAGTAATTCATTTTAGAATATGTCATTAAGTTAACCTTTATTGCTTACCTATTATTACTATTTTTCCAATGAATATCTTAAACCAGACAAGCTCGTGACTTTCTCTCTGTGCGTCTGTTTACTTTATAAATTCAGCTGACGGCTTAAGTTTAATGCAATCAAGTCCCGGACAATGCAAGCCCTCTTTTATCAAGGTAAATCAACTGGGCCTTATCTGCACCCTGACCTTGGCCAGGTGGCTGTGGCTGTGCCCGTGGCTGTGGGAAAATCCGATCCCATCATCTGCATTGCTGTCAGCACTCACTTAGCTGGCGCGCCACCTGCTCTGCGAACAAAAAGCGGACAGGTAAATCCGCAAGATCCGAGGATTATGGCCGCAGAGTGCCTCTAGAACTTTAAGTAAAGCGCCTAGCTCCGATTCTTAAGCTCCTTCCTATATAAACTTGCATATATGTGTGTGTATAAACTCAATCCCTTTGGCAATCCTTGAGCGGCGACAACTAATGGCGCTTTGTGGTGCCGTGGAATGTGCATTTCGCTTTTGCCTTTGCTGTGCACAGTAAGTGGCAGAGAGCCACTCCTCCGTATCCTTGCACAGCCCCTCTTTCCATTCTATTCCCATTCCCATTCCCATTTCCACTGGCATTCCCAGTCCCAGTCCTAGTCCCTTCCTGAATGCTC
Organism: Drosophila tani; assembly: GCA_008042535.1. NCBI lineage: Eukaryota > Metazoa > Arthropoda > Insecta > Diptera > Drosophilidae > Drosophila > Drosophila tani. Next base: position 145,281 of record VNJO01002704.1, on the reverse strand, counting down.
CCATTTCGAGCTGTACACATAATTACTCCGCTTGCGCATTCTGACGAGGCTGATGACAGTTGGCTCGTCTAACTGGGACACAACTTCCTTCCAGTCCGGAGCAGAGTTTTCTTTCTGGTTGCCCAAGCTTTTGTTGTGTCCATGGACTAATTTAGTTCGACTTTGATATAGCTGCAGAGCACGGAGAGTAAATATTAGCTAAAGAAAACTTGAATGTCATAGAAATATGAACCTATTTCAACTCTTTTTGTAGTAATTTTAATTTAATACGGTTTGAAAATTTAAATGTGCATTAAAGACAACATTGGTCACACTTTCTGCTGTATAGAGGGTAACTCTTTACATTTTCTGTGCATTATAAATGACTTTGGTCACTTTTAGCAGTAAAGTTATTAACTACTTACAGTTCCTGTAAAATAACTGATAGCAAATGTTTAAAATCAAATGAAAATTATATCCAACTATGAAATATTTTCATTATCTTTACTTTAATATAAGATTTATGAATTATTTCATATTCTTCCTTCCCTGAATTTCTCTCTCTGCATAAATAAGCTGCTGCAGACTTATGGGACTTCGTTTGCAGGGCCATCAATTATGACAAATAGAGCATATGCACATCGAGTCTTGCTGGCTGGACCCAATTTTTCAATTAACTCTGTAGTTCCAGTTAGCCAGTTACCTTTGGCTCCTTTTCGGGGCCTCTCACCTGGACAAAAGGTTATTGCACGGCCTGCGATTTGAGCTGATCAATTCGGCCAGACATGCAATCTCCTGCTGCTGTCCTGTTGCTGCAAAAACGGAAAAGTCGGAATTAACACGGAATACGGGATACCAGTATAGGAGAAATCCAGGAGAGACGAACGAACCTCGTCCTCGCCCGCGTACTCTTTGGCTCTGAAATTGCAAATTATGTGCCCGGTGGTTATCATCGTCGGAGCCGGTCGGTTGTTTGGCTTTGATTTCCCTGGCACGCAAATGGCATAAAACAGCAGCAGCACCCAGGACTCCCAGGATACCCAGGACACGGAGGACTTTCAACTGAAACTTGCTTAATTTCTGTATTGCGGCAACGGGGAAAACGTTGAAGGCAGTAAGTCGGGGGAGGGGGGAAACTTTGATGCAGGTCCTGGACACGCTATCGTCCTTGTTGCTATTCATATTTCATCCGTGCGGTTCCTCCGCTTTTCTCGTCGTTTTTTCTATGTATTTTCTTTTTACTTTTTGCAGCTCAGTTAGTAAATTGAGCATCCAACGTGAGCTCCTCGCTGACTTGCCTGGCTCCCATCGGGTTCACCTGGGGTCAGCCGGGGTGCAGGTGATGGATGATTGGAACGCTGGGTATTCAGACTGTTGGGTAATATTATCCAATTCAGTTGATAGAGTAATTAAATGGATTCACATGCAGAGTTTAATGTGTGATATCTAATGGATTTTCTGTGTATAAAATCCGAGCAACTCTCTTTGATTTGAATGTCACAAATTGTGTCCTGTTATTGTTATTCGATCCCCAAAGGCACAGTGCTCTCCCAACTTGTATTAATTAAATTTAAAATCAGTTTCTGTTGCTCCCAACCAGAATGGAATTCCATTCTCTTTTTCATTCAATTAACTGCACTGGAAGCCCCAGAGATTATCTAACTGTTTGTGAAAATGTTTGCATTGAGTTGCTGCCGATGAATGCTGACCTCATTTCTTAAATTCACTCGCATTTAAATACAATATACATATATACAATATTTCAGCCTCTGCTTGATTCCCTCATTCAGTTCGACCCATTTCTCCTTTAAGCCTGATTCTGATGGCTCGCCGGTAATGAGGTTCAAACTTCTGGCATACATACAGTTAAAGTTCCCATCAAGAGTGTGTCGCCAGCAGGACTTCCGATTAGAAAAGTTTCCCTCCCAGCTGGCTGCTGGGATTATTTATATGGTAAAATGGCAAACAATAGGCCGAACACAAATATGTAAAACAACTAAGAAAATCTGCATGAATTGAGCTGGCCAGTCGCCACAACAAAAGCTGCCAACAATTGCGGTTGCAATTGGGGGAAATCCCAACAGGACAGGAAAGGACTGAACAGAGCCGAACCGGAGGTGTTTGGTACTTTTGCATTGGAATTTAATATGCTGCTGACACGGGTAAAAAGAGAATTTTTAGTGCAGAGATCTCTGGATGACACGAATAGAGGCGCACGCCTCTCATCCTCCTTAACCCCTTTTTCAGGTGCACTGAGAAGAAAATTTACAAATAACATGGTTGTGTACCTAAAAATGTTTTAAAGCCCTTAGAAAATAATTTAACTGAACAATTACTAAAATAATTATTCTGAAATATTCCATTTAAACCCGAAATCCTTTTTTTTAGGCTAACAAAAATGTTTATAATTCCTGAAATCGACATAAAAACGATCTGGCAACATTAAAATTCTTAAATTAAATTTAAATTTCTTGTAACATGTTTAAAAGTATACCCACAATATTTATTTCTCATATTATATTATTATAAAAAATAATAATTATAAATAATATTCTATAGTAAACTTTACATTTTATTGAAAATATTCAAAACTTGGAGATAAACCTTTCAATTTAAATTTGTTTTCGAAGATACCACAATTCAAACATAAACACCCAAAATCTCCCTTAATCTTATTCTAACATATAAATCCCTTTTTAAGGATTTATATATCTAATTCTCCTCAATCCCTACGAGTTTTTCTCTCCCTGCTGGCATAATCGGTGGGTGGTGGCCACTTGGCAGAAGGCTCATGCGAGAGGCAGCAGCAGGATGTCAACGCTCGGGGCGAGTGGCACAGCATCAAAAACTGCAGCAGCCGCTGGCAATGCGGAATTCCCTACCTCCTGCTTTTTCGTGGAAACGTACTGCTCCTCCTCCTCCTGGCGAGCCCCGCTATCCTGACCAAACTCAAATTATTCAGCCAGGTCTTGTTGCATACTTTTGAGCGCAAATGTTTGCCAAGCTCGCAGCATTCGCTTCGTGCCCCAAAGAATTCGAGGGACATGGAAGTGGATGTGGATGTGGCTGGGGTAGAGGGAGTGGGTGCCCGTATGTGCGCGGGTATTTATGTGTGTCCTAACGGCTGTTGTTGCTCTATTTCGTGTGGCCAAGTGGGTGTAGGAGGAGGAGCAGGGAGCACGTGAAGCCATGCATCCTCAATCTTCAGACGCCCAGGCTGCCAGGCCCCACACTGAGGGGAAATAAGTATCCCTGGAAAGCAGGAGATAAGGAGGTTTTGGTTTCTTAAATCAGAGAAAATTTCAGGCTACTTAAGGGATGTGAAAGTTAAACAGTTTTTGGAAGATCTTTCGGGAGGAACACTCCAGTAATTGTAGAGGGACTTACAGGAGAAAATTTCGCCCTCTTAGGCGCATTTATTAGCATATTATGTGAGGCTCCCAGCTCTACATTTGGTGCCCAACCCTGTTGGAAAGTGTGCTCTTCTTTATGGAGCCATATTGTGAGTTATAGTTAACCTTATCATGTTGCAAGAGATGTCTTAAATTCTAGCAAAAGAGGTTTATTAATTACTTAGTTCCTTAGTTTCCGGTAGCCCCAACTTATTCTAAACCCACGCCTCTCTTTAGGACCCATTCTCCCAGTGTATTCCCTCTACCATCATCATCTTCATCTCCATCATCTCGACTCCCTGGTTCATTCATAGTTTGCAGTTTGGAAATTCAATTTCAGCTTTCGGCGCCGCCGCCCCGTGTCACCACATTTTGGCTCTGCTTGTAATAACACTATCATTTAGTTGACAGAGGACAGAGGACAGAGGTCAGGGGGCACAGGCAGCGGCAGGAAAAGGAAGCGGCATTTAAATGAGAATACTTGTTTAACTTGGCCAGCTCGGATGTGGAAAGGACATGATGGGGACATATGTTGGCATTGTGAGACAGAAATAGCAACCAGATCTGCCCGGAGAGTCCTCTGATTACGTTCCTATGATGACTCAGACTCAGACTCAGCCTCAGCCTCAGAGATGTCTGCCCCGCTTCCTTCTTTTTCTTTTTTTCCAAGGACATTTTTTGCCTCTTTCCTGAAAGATGGAAAATCAATTGCGAAAAGTTGGGAATGAGAAGCGTGATGTGACAGCAACTTCTGAAGTTGTGTCGACACCCTTTTGGCGTGGAATTATGCTTCAAGGATATGATGAGGATGCTCTTCTCCCTCCACTCCAGGGAAATCTAGGGGCATGGGTAGCTGCAAGCGGGGCATCCTTGTCGATTAATTGGACTGGCAACGCAAAAGCGGTTTATGGGAGAAAGAGCGAAAACTTTTAGCGCGTAGGCGGATTATTAAATTCGCTTTGTTTCCCTAACTAGCTGTGGGTGGAAGTGGCGGCGGATGGGAGTCAGTCCCTCCTGTCTGACTCGCTGGATTGCTCACTTCCTATTCCGGCGATTGCCGCCGCCAGCAGGGATGCGCAGAGACAACAGCCGCCAGACTATGGGGATCACACGAGGAAAAATGTAAATGGAAATTATGAGTGCTTTTAGATAAGGAAAAAAAAATTGGTTACTCTAACTTGTATATTTTTTGTCTGATAAATGTAGAAGGAAAGAGCTTGAATAGGAATGTCATATTCTAAAATATATTTCTCAAAATGAGTATTATTTTACTCAGAAATAAAAAGCCTTTCTAAGGGAATATTTTGGAATTTTCTGCAATATGTATCATACTGTAAAAATCTCATTTCTTGTCTGATTATTGTAAAGGGAAAGAGTTTGAATGAGGATGTCATATTCTAGAATATATTTCTCAAAATGAGTATTATTTTACTCTAAAATATGTATCATACTTTAAAAATCTCTTTAAAAATTAGGAAGCTTTATAATCACTTGTCTAAAATCTCATTTATTGTTACCCATTTCAAACCCCCTTTTTCCCCAAGTGTATCGACACCAAACGAGCCTGTCGAAGCCAGACGCCCCACACAATGGAGAACATGTAAAAACGGGCGGGCGAGCTGATTCCCCATGCGGTCTCGGTTCGAGTCCCTATGCCGCAGTGGCTGTTGAATCCTCCTCTTGGCTCAGCACAGCATTCCAGCTCCCTAATAACCACTCACACCACTCCAGTGACCTAGTTAGAAGCCGCCCACCACTATTATTATTTACGATTATCGCCATTATAATGCACGCGCTTTAATTAAATTGCAGGCATCAGTAATGGAGCTGGAGCCGCGTGTGGCCATCCTGCAGGACCTGCGCCTGCAGACCTTCGACTCCATCCGATTCGCCTCCTATCGCACTGCCTCCAAGCTGCGCTACATACAAAAGTCCACCAATCTGCATCTGGTGGACATATGGAATGTGATCGAGGCCTTCCGCGAGAATGGTCTCAACACTTTGGAGCCACAGAGCGAGGTGAGCGTGGCTAGGTTGGAAACGCTCGTCTCCTCGCTGTATCACAATCTCAACAAGCGCCTGCCCACCGCCCAGCAGGTGCCGGTGGACTCCAAGGCCGGGCTGCTGCTCAATTGGCTGCTGGCTGCATACACAAGGTAAGCGGAATCTCTGAGAGGATTCCCCTTTCTCTAATGGTTTTTTTTTCCAGTGATAACTCGGGCAAAATTCGCGTATTCTCCATCAAGGTGGCCCTGGCCACCATGTGCTCCGGCAAGCTGGTGGACAAACTCAGATGTAGGTCCCTCTTAAACCTTAAACGAAATCCCAAGCTAAACTCCCTCCTTCCCCCCCAACAGATATATTCTCGCAGATCTCGGATGGCGCTGGCCAGCTGGTGGCCTGGAAGCTGGGCGAATTCCTGCGCGAGGTGCTGGCCCTGCCGGCGGCCGTGTACGAGTCACCCACATTCCACTACAAGGAGGGGCTCGAGGAGGAGATTTTCCCCGCCGAGAACAAGGTGACGGTGAACGATTTTATGGCCACGCTTATGTCCGAGCCGGGTCCATCCTGCCTCGTCTGGCTGCCGCTGGTCCATCGGCTAGCCACCGTGGAGACCATTGTGCATCCGACTGTCTGCTCTGTTTGCCACAAGGAAAATTTCACCGGGTTTCGTTATCGCTGTCAGCGGTGCCACGCCTACCAGTTGTGCCAGGAGTGCTTCTGGCACGGCAAGACATCGCTGAACCACCAGAACGATCACGAGGTCAAGGAGTACTCGAGCTACAAGTCGCCCAGCAAACAGATCGGTCACTCGCTGCGCAAGAGCTTCCGCTGTGTGCCCGAGAAGACGGCGCAGGTGCTACCCCGCTTCCCCGATCAGCCGGAGAAGACGCTCAACCTGTCGCACATCGTGCCACCCTCGCCGCTGCCCTCGCACAACGGCTTCTCGGACCCCTCGGGCCTCGTACCCGGCCACCACCACGGAGGAGGACCCCCCCATCCGGGCCACCCCGGCCAGCATGGCCACCCGCCCGGTCTCTTCGATCGCTCCAGCACTTTGGACTCCCGAGCCACTGGCCGGAGTTTGGACAGTGCCAGCGGCACCACCATGTCCCGTGTGGCCGCCGCCTCGGCCAACGATGAGGAGCACCGCCTGATAGCCCGCTATGCCGCCAGATTGGCCCAGGAGAATCGAGCGGTGAGTGCTCATCCTTACCCTTATTCCAAGCCCTTCAAATATATCCCTTTTAGCCCTCCAACTTGCCCGACAGCGCCACCCCCATAGGCACTGATAATTCACGCGCCCAACGCGAGCTGATTGCCCAACTGGAGTCCAAGAACAAGGAGATCATGCGGGAGATAGCCCGCTTAAGGCGCCAGCAGGAGACGGAGCAGATGGCCCCCGAGAATCCGGCGCTGATCAACGAGCTGCGCGCCCTCCGCCAGCGGAAGGGAGAGCTCGAGGGGCACCTGGGAGCCCTGCAGGACTCAAGGAGGCAATTAATGGAGCAACTGGAGGGCCTGATGCGCATGCTGAAGAACCAACAGACCGCCTCGCCCCGCTCCACGCCCAACTCGAGTCCGCGCTCGGGGAAGTCCCCACCCATGCCAGGCGGGGGAGGAGGAGGAGCTGGTATCCTGGGCACCTCACCCATGAGTGCCCTGCACGCCCAGCAAATGCAGCAGCATCCAATGGGGGGAGGAGTAAGAGCCGCCCAGCAGCAGCTCCTGCAGCAACAGCAACAGCAGCAGCAGGTCCATGGCCATGGACCCTTCAGCCAGAGCCAGCTGGAGCAGCTCAACCAGATCAGCAGCGACATGCGCAGCGCCTTCGCCGCGAATGGAAGTGCAAGTAAGTAGGGATTGCAGGGGGATGACTTGGATGCGGGGGATACTTTCGATTAGGTTTCGCTCATGTCCAAATTTTGAGATCTCCCTCCCGGGGAATTGGTTAACGCGAGAGCTTAGGCCGGGGTCTGGGTCCAGATAATAATTGAATACTCCACTCGATGGTACGGGAACCACACCACCACTGGCACATACACACACGCTCTCACACACACACACACACAATCGTTTCTTGATCGCTTCGCCTTCGCAGCGCCACCGCCAATGCGTAGCAACACTGCCACGGCCACTGGCCTTCCCAGCCTCAATCCGATTCCGAATCCCGATGCGGAGCTCAATGAGGCCGCCGACCATCTAACGTCGGCCATTTCCCACATGGTCAGCGACCTGAATGCAGGTAAATCCTTGGATTTCGAACCGTACTATCCCCCGCTATCGCTTCCGCAACTGCAACTGCAACTGCATCCGCTGCTGCTGCTCCCGCTTTGCGAAGATGCCCGTGAATGGTGGTCAGCACTGCACCAAGCACAGCACCTAGATCTCGTAGTTAGCACCGCTTCTAGAGCCACCAGCCACCACTTAACCCACCCACCACTGCTCCTGCTCTCTAGAGCTGTAAAACTATCGATGATACTATCGATATTATCGATGGTTCTCCACGTCACTATCGAAAATATCGAGTAAGGGCCCTATCGATGGTTTTACAGCTGTACGGCTCCCTGCTCCCCTGCTCCCAATGGAATGTGTTTCTCTCTGTGCTTATGCCGTGTTTCTTTGTGTGTGTTGGGTCTCGCCGGTTTCCAGGACGGGGAAGGGCGACAGCTCCGCCAGCTGCTGGCTCCCTGCCGCAGGCTCGCTTCATCCTGCCACTGGGTAAGTTGTCCCGGGCTGCAACCACCTCCTCCCGCCGCTGCTGGTTCCCACTTCTCTAAAAGCCGCCTCTTTTCCGTTTCGTTTCGTTTCGTTTTATTATTTAGATTATTTCCCCAATAGACGGCACAAGAAAAAGTGCTGCAAATATTGAGATCCTACCAGCTCCTCCTCCTCCTCTCTGATTAGTTAGTTTTCCCTTATAATTTTCGCTCCTTTCTTCTGTGAAATTCTAACCCAAAAACCGATCAAGAATTCCGACACATCGAGGGCGGCGAGTCGGAGGGATCGAGTCAGTGCGAGTGCAACGACTGCGAGTGCCGCGAGTACGAGGAGGTCTTCCGCACCGACGAGGACCTCGAGTGCGAGGGGGCAGCAGCTCCCTACCATACCGATCTTAATCCGTATAACCCCCAATCCGAGGAAGATCAGTTTGATTATACGTTCGGTCAGGGCGAGGAGCTGTCGCAGGTGAATCGCATCCTGGGCTACAGGAACCATCCGGAGCTGTTCATCGACGATGAGCAGGCCGGCTTTCCGGCGCTGCACGAGATCGGTGAGACAATCGATGAACTGCAGCTGATCATGCACGCTTATATCATGAAGTATAGTTTGAATTTGTAAAGGTTATACCCAACGATATATACTCTCGCCGATCAGGTAAAATATTCAAGTGAAATCAACCGCCTCTATAGACCATCTTAACTCGCTCGTCTCACGGAAAGGTAGATCTCTCTAGTCTCTAGTCTGGGTGCCACTCTCTCTGTTCTATCTAGCCGCATCCTCATCATCGCTGCACTGTCGCCACTCTCTCTACTCAACTCTCAGCAATCTCAGCCTCAGCCCATCCTAGTTAGTCTCTAGATTTTGGTTCACGTTGGCTGCTTGACTCAAAAAGGATTCGATTAAAAATTCTCAGACTTTGATTTGTGCCTTTGAAGGTCACTGTTTTATATGTATTTGTTTACCGCAACCTTGATACTATTTCAGATTTCGACGAGTCTCAATCGTATAACCAAGAGTGGAACGAAAAGGTAAAGGGTTTCGCCACGAAATCCCGCTCACTGTTGCTCTAGATGTTGTTCCTTTTCCTACTCTCTCTCTCTTGTACATGCACTCGATAAATACTCGATAAAATATATATACTATACTCGAACTATATCTCTATGTATATCCCGTAGCTAGTGTAGTTGTTGATTGCCACCTTGCATGCCCAGAGACCTCTTAACTTGAGTACGATTAATCAAGCAAAGAAAAAAACTTGGTAACTTGCTCTAACTGGCTTATGTTTCCCTATCCCCAGGCAAATGCGAATAGCCAATGGCAGGAGCAGTTTGCCCAATGGAGTCTTAACTCGCAGAAGAACTAGGAAGGACCAGTATACCATACCGGAGGAGGATGAGGAGAAGGACTTCCCTCTTCTCTGAGGCAGCTGAACGGATGAAGCCAAACTCTCGCTTAGCTTTTTACACCTTACCTTAACTCATACATACGTTGACTTAGAGCAATTTATTTATTGATTATTATTATTTTACTGAGCCGTAGTCGTAGCCTTACTTTCACCCAGCGGGATATGCGATATATGATTATTTGAAGCAAAGAATATGAATATGTAAGACTTGCAGTTGCACTGCAAACATTTGAATCTCGTTAAGCACTTTTCAAGAGATGTGACGTATGGCGTTTTAATTTTAGGTTTCTACGACTTCGTATTTCTCGGCTTTTAGATTTTGTAAGCATCCGCGCCCGCACTCCCCGCGGTTATTTATTACCACGAAACTTAACAACTTAAAACCGAAAATTGAAAATCAAACACGTACGAGTAACGCGTAATACAAATACGATATAGACATTTACATTATGTACTTAAACCTAAACTAGCAACTTGTTGAGAGAACCGAAAATCAAATTCTAAACCAGAGCTGGAAGGACATCGGGCTTTTCAACGTTTTTATATCGATGCTTTTCCAGCTCTAAACGCTAAAACATTATATACACATTATATACACACTTTGAGATACGATTGAAGCCAACAAAAAAGAATAAGGAAAACTATTTGAGCCACAGTAAAAGAAAAAAACAAAAAATAAGAAAAACCAACCCAATGTTAAACACTAAAAACTAAAACGTTCGCTGCGTTTCGATTTATACTTAATCTCCATTTATAATATGCATTCATACCGCAAAAAGTTATACCATATAATCGTAAATGCATATAGAGCACGACGAGATATAGAGAGAATCCGACATTTATATAGAACGTATACATAAATAACTACTGAAAAATATTACAAAAAGATAAAAACTAAATAAAAATGCATTTTAAACAATCACAATGTCGCGTTGTTTTGAATCGTATGGGAGAAAAACAATACGGCATTAATAAAAACTAGAAACTATTTAGAAAACTATGGTTATTTAATTTCAAGTTAGTCCAAGAAAATAGTTTTTAATGAGCGCGCCAATGTTGTTATCCGTTTGCCAACCTGCCAACCTTCTCTTTTAGGCAAACAAGTACGCCATCTGGCGGGTTTTCTTCGAATTTCAATCGGCATGTAATCGATATGTTATGAAAGCGGGAAAGAGTCATCGAATGGCAAGAAAGGACGCAGTGTTGCCAGAATTCCGAATGCAAAACAACCATGTTTGAAAGATATTTGACAGGGTATTACTTTAAATTTATAAAAATATTTTAAGAAATGGATGTACGATTTCCATAATTCATGCTTGTCATCTTTTATTTTAAATCCTATTTCTCTTATAAGTAAGCATGGCCGATAGGGGGCGCTGCACTTGGCTAGAGGGCGGCAGAAACAAAAATGGGTAGTGTAGCAGCACCAGGTCCATGTTGGACAATTAAAAATAAGCATAACTAAGCCAAAACAGTCTTAATTTCAATTCGGAAAGCTGTTTTATGTTAGTTTTTAATTGGGTAATTAATCTGCATGTCAACTTAAAAAATTAACAAAAAATTTTTTTTTTTCATTTTTGACAATTTTAATGATGATACCCCTTACAAAATTTTGAAAAATCGGTCAAATTTTTTTTTTCACATATTTTCAATATTTTAATTTTACATAATTAAGATTTTAAAGGCGAATCCGATAATGTACGACATTCGACTTTTATTTGATTTTTGGCCATAATATGCTCTTAGAAAGTCCTCATATATTGTCGATTATAAAGAGGCAAAAGTTCAGTTTAAAAAGAATGGAATGGTTTTAAATCTTAAATAAGAAAAGCAAATTGGAAGCTAACAATTGCATAAAGAGACTTTTTATTTATTTAAAATGATTATAATTAATAAATAACTAAAAAAGACCATTAAAATAAATAATATCCTTTCCTAAAGTACAAGAATACCGCCAACACTACATTACATTGTATATGTAGCGATAGTATCGTGATGGTATCGATGGTCGAAATATATCGATGACGGCACTATCGATTGTTACACAGCTCGAATGGCCGGGCGCATTTTTCAAAGCCGAGGTTCCAGCCGCTGCACATTTTTATTCGCTTTCCGACGCTCGAACTGTGAAGTTGTCGTCGTTCCGCCGCGCTTGTTCCGTCTTGGCCAAAAAAACTCGTGACTGATCGTCGAGAGAGAGTTAGTTAGTGTGAGAGAGCATAGTCTGAAACCAGCTTAGAGCGAGCCGACAATTGTTGAGCCGCGCCGCCAGCATCCACGTTAGCAGTGCAAGCGAAAGAAACGGCGATACCAGTTTTTTTGGAGACGCTCTCCACTCTCCAGCTCGTCTCATTTCGGACTCTTGGAGCGCAGCTTTGCTCAGCCGAAAAGTCTTGAGAAATATATCTCGTATACCGCGCGTTATTCAGGGTGTGGTGCTGCTGCTAGAGATCTAAATTGACGACGATGTGGCGCCCGAAGAACCTACTAGGCTGTGTGTGGAGCGCATTCCTGCTGCTGGTCCTCCTCCAGGAGGCGACGGCCCAGCGCACGCCCACCATCTCGTACATCACACAGGAGCAGATCAAGGACATTGGCGGCACCGTCGAGTTCGATTGCTCCGTCCAGTATGCCAAAGAGTACAATGTGCTCTTCCTGAAGACCGACAGTGATCCCGTCTTCCTCTCCACCGGATCCACGCTGGTGATCAAGGATTCCCGCTTCTCCCTGCGCTACGATCCCAACTCTTCCACCTACAAGCTGCAGATTAAGGACATCCAGGAGACGGATGCAGGCACCTACACCTGCCAAGTCGTGATCTCCACGGTGCACAAAGTGAGCGCCGAGGTGAAGCTATCGGTGCGTCGTCCGCCTGTGATCTCGGACAACTCCACGCAGTCAATCGTGGCCAGCGAGGGCAGCAGCGTCCAGATGGAGTGCTATGCCAGCGGTTATCCCACGCCCACCATTACCTGGCGTCGCGAGAACAACGCCATCCTGCCAACGGGTGAGTCCTGCTTTCTGTTATTATTATTTCTTTTATTTATTATTGAGGAATTTTTAGCGGGGAGAGAGCTGGGTTCCGAGCTAACTTACATGTCTCACGTTTTGTTGGGGCGCTGTTCTCGGGCTCTCCCGCTCGCGCTCTCTCAGGTTGGAGCCACTGTCCGTCCCGCTTTGGCATTAGCTTTGGCTAGGCTCTCTTTTGAGGTGAGGTGTGGGCTGGTTATGGTGGTGGTGACCGTGACTCACTCAGGCGTCACCTCAGCTTTGTTTATTTAGTATTGTTGTGCTACTAAACGGCGGCTAGCTTTTCCCCTTTTTAAGTTTTTCTTTTCCCCTGTTTTTGCCGTTTTTTTTTACCTTTTCCAACCCCACCTGTCGTCGGAGGGCCAAGAGTTTCGCAACACAAGATTGAATTTTTTGTCCTCGCTAGCACGCTTTCTTTATATGTTTTCTTTGCCTTTTGTTTACTTTTTAAGTGAACTGTTAAAAATGCTTGCTTCTTGTTTTCTTTATGGACCAAAAAGACCATTTTTTCTTTGATTTAGTAACAAGTTTCCACCCTTTGTTTACTTTTTAACCCTAATAAAGGGAAAAGGCGGCCTAATCAAATACCAATTTAAAGGCTAATAATAAATTTAAACCAGAAAATGGGTTTTCTAACTCAATCTTACTAAAAGGTTTTTAGCCTTTTTTTTCTTTACATTCTTAAACCCCTTGAAAATTATTCGGAAGCAGGTTTTCTTCCCTGAATTTTCCTATATTTTGAGCTGAAGACTGGCTTACCTTTCGCTACTTTTTGTAAAGAAATGCGAGAAATAATAATATTTATTAAATAATAATTTAACAAGCACTCTAAATATAATAAATATTTCGCAGAATTTCATAAAAACAAAATATTAAATGGCAATGCCTCCCGTTCCATTTTTCCTATCTTCTAATCAAGTTCAATATTTAAAAAAAAATCCCCTTAGCACAAGTGCAAATGTTATCACCATTTTTCTTTCTACTTCTCCATTTTCCCATTATTTTCTTTAAGATTTGCAACAAAAGATTTATTACCTTTCATCCTCTTCATATTTTCCACCCAAATTTACAAATTTCCAAACACCTTCTCCTGGTTTTCTTTGGAAAAACCCGCGGGATCGGACCCTGCAAGTGCAAATGTTATCTTCAGTTTTGTTTGCGTTTCCTTTGTCCTCCCAGAAATTTTCGTGTTTAAGAGGGAAAAAGCTAATAAAACAATAAAATAATTTGGTGCTCTCTCTACCTGAGGTTAATCCCCTACAGGTGCTGCAACATCGATCCCTACCTGAGCCCTGCTGACCCTCGGGCAGCGGCCATAATGGCTTCCCTTAACGAGATTGCAGCGTCATTTGAACGGCAGTCGAAAAGCAATTAGTGTAACTAATCCGATGGATGCCTCGCTCTGGGTTACCTAGAATAGACACACCCTGTACTAACACTACTGCACCCTTCAGATACCGAGTATCTGTAAGCTAGCTTGGTTCTAGAACTTGTATCTTTCGCAATCTTTAATTGCCGCGACATTGAGGTTGCCTTCTATGGCCAGGGAACCAGGCGTGGTTGGACATGCTTGATGGCCGTCCAGAAAAGGCTTTACTCTCGTTTGCCATAAATCAAAAAGGGACCAGGACGAGGTCCAGTATTTCCCCGCTGGCAGCGTGGAGTTTCACACTTTTTTACGCTCTAATTTAAAGCGCTTAAGCAAACATAAACTCAGAGGCTTTGAAATGCGCCAACGAACCGAGTCAAACGGGGTTTCTGGAGGGGTTTCACAGATGCAACTCCTAACTCCTGGTGCCTTTGTGCACATTTCCCATTTCCCATTCGAGTTTTGAGTTTTCGAGGCATTCGACAACTTCAGCACGCGCAATTGCTTCCGCAACTTGAAAACGTTCCACGGACCGTTTGATGGTCTCCGGTAACCAACTCTGTGCTCCGGAGCTGGAGCCCTAGCCGGAGTTCGGGCGTAAACAACACACAAATGCAGCAGTGCTCAGGGCGAGGGCTGTTTCTTACACATCAGACACGGTCTGGGCTTTGCGTTTTTTTGCCTCCATAAAAAACGAAACGAAATGAAAAATACAGAAAATGAAACGGAGAAGGGGAAGGAGGAGGGAGGCGGGCCCATGGCAAACATATGCAAACAAAGGCATCCTGAGAGAGCATGGCAAATGGGCTGGCCGCGTCGGGTCGCGTTGCCGGGAAACAAACCCCTTCTGCCTACCTTCCTCTGGCTCGTTTCGGCTACATATAATTCTTATTTTGATAGCCGGCAAAATACAATCGAAGTATACAAAATATATAAATTACAAGCTAAAAAGGTAAGCCAAACAAAGGCCGCTTCCCGGGGCGAGTACAATGTAAGAGATGCAAACAAACAAGCCGCGAGCGGTTCGTTTCGGGATCCCTCTTCTAAGCAACCCCTAGCCCTAGCTCAGGGAGGAGGAAAGGAACCCCTAACCCTAGGTGATGGAGGAGGAAAGGAACCCTACCCCTCTTCCGCTTCTGACGACGACCCCTGGCCATGCCAATTTGTGCGTTGCCATGCAAATCGATTGGTTTTTTACTCCCATTGAGTAAACACAGACATGCACCTGGCGCACCTGGCTATCTATGGGGCATATATGCATGTGCTGGCCTCTGTCATAATAAACCTCACCTTGGCCCGGCCCCACTGAAAAAACAAGAGATTGTTTTGCAAAGAAAGCAAAAATTAAATTTCCACTTTTTGCTGAATCTTCACTGGCGACAGCTGTCGACATCTGGGTTATTGTTGTCTGATTCCGAGCCGGAAGCGAGGCATCTTTCAGATACTTATCTGATCGAGGAGGGATCTCTCTCTCTCTCTCTGATCGCGAGGATCAGGCTAAATTAACTTTAATTGTTCAATTATGCGAGCACTCACTCGTTCGAGATCACTTCGGGGTGTCTGCACACACTCTACAAAACTTATATAGACTCTATAACTCTGGAACTCCCCTTCTAAAATCCCTTGATTAACCTTTCATGCAAATTGTGTTTTCTCGCTGGCAAATTGCGAATTAGACTCAAGTGGGCATGATCTCTCAAGTATTCCAATTTCGCCATCAAACGCAAAGGGTGCAAAATGTAAATGTTTATAATATTTACTCTCCAAGTGCAAGTACAACAAACATTTCGATGCGCAATTGATGCTCAACTCGAGATCTCAACAGCCCGTGCACGAAATTAGTTACCCTCGATTTTATTTTATTTTTGATGAATAATGAAAAACATTCCTGGGATTCCTCGGAGGCAGCGGCAGCTGGGGCGAATATTTGCAAGCAATTAGGTTTGGCACACTCGCAATTAGAGGAGTGAGTGCCCAAGTCCTTTGATGATTATTTGTTTGTCCTGCTCCTGCTCCTGCTCCGGCTGCTTCCTCTTCCTGTTGCAACTTGCCTTTATTGTTTATGGCCGCCGCTTCAGTTGGCAGTTGCAAAGTCAAAAGCAAAAGCGGCAAAACCAGAACGGGAACGATAAACGCCAATGACGTACGTACGTACGCCGTGTGGCTTGAAACCTGTTTGTAAATGTTGGTTGCTGGGGCAACGACCACTTGGTCAACATGGAGCACCGCTGCCAGTTGGCGGCTTTCAGTCAGCCAGCAACAAAATAAATGCAGAGAGAGCCGGAGGAATAACAGCCCTTTGTGGCAGTTACTCAGCCAGAAGTAATAACTTGTTAGTTAATGGCTCAAATGGCCAGCTAAATCGTAACAGTTTCCTGGTCTGTCTTGTGCATTTTCCTACAGCCTTTCATCGAGCTAATCACACTCGGAAAACTGATGATAATTTAGCTAAACAATTTACTATAATATTTATAAATACAGATGACTCGAACCAAGCTCTCTCGATCACAAGCTGAGAGCTCGTTTGGTTGGAAGCTTTTGGGCAAAGCTGCATTAATGGCCTATTTACACTAACATGGAGTTACCTATCGATAGTTTTCGAAGTTAACTCAAAACTCAGAATGGACGTTTACACCGCAAAAACGCAAAAACACAGTGTTCACACAGTGTGGAAAAATGCGAATTTTCCAAACATCTAGTAGACCGATCAAAAAATTCTTTCTTAGTGTGAATCTTTGACCAAAAAAGATGCATTTAAAAAAAATCAAGTCGAAAGATGCATCCATAGAAGCAGGGAGGTCTATACCAAAAATAAGTGTAACTCTTTTTATAATATAATATATTTTGTAATATAAATTACTTGCTAAATACAAGAAGTATAAATGTATTATGTGAAAGCCTTCTAGTAACCAGGAATAAAATTTATTCCATGATATAATGTGACGGTCATTAAATCCACACGGAGGAGAATCAGAGAATCCCTTCTCACTTTAAATAAATATTCTTTGTGTAATATTTCATATTCATTGAGTAACCAGAAACTATATTTATTCTACGACTTAAAGACCCTCCTTTACCTTAATTTCTCCCCGTGTATCAGAGAATCCTTTCTCACTTTGAATACATTTCCCTTGAATGTGTGTGGCGGCAATTCCCCTATTTATTTAGCACTTTTAGCTGAATGTTTCACCTTCAACGCAGACCGGCTTTTTAATCCTTATCACACTCACTTTCTCACACAAAGGACACGCGGCTTTCGCTCCAAGCCCAAGCCCAAACCCAACCCCCTGCTCCTGTTCCTTGTTTGTCCTGGGACTTTGCCAATATTTATTTAGGCACTCGGCTCACAAGGGATTTACGTCGGTCAGCCTTCTTCCACGAGCAGCTTATCCAGTTCCTTTCTTTTTTTGGCATAATTGCTATTTTAATAGTTTTCTTTTCAATGCAATCCCTGATTTATGAGTCTCTCTCTCTGGCTGGCAAGTACAGTCTGCACTCGTCAGCAATTGAGTAAGGAAAGGGAGGAGGAGCTCGGAGTGTGGAGTGGAGTGTAATCCAATAAATGGCATGCCAGGCGGCATAACTCTTGGCCAGCTATAATGTAGTACTCGACGGAGAAAATCACTTTTGAAAAGTCAACAACACACAGCGTCTGTGGCTTTGTCTGTCGGTGGGTGGTTCCTGGTGCTTCTTCGGGATCTGGAGGTGGAGGTGGGTTACCCAAGCACAGGGTGGTGGCTGCTCCATGTCGCATTCTGTGCGGTTTCAAGGCGAAGGCAAAGGCAAAGGCGAAGGCGAAGCGTTACCCACCAAAGTGGGTGCATTCACATGTCTCAAGAGCTTGTTATATGCTCGATATGTACGTTCGGAGCTCTGTGTGTGTGCCTCGGTTCATGTTGATGTTCCTTGATGAGTTTGGGTGACAAAACAGGAAGAGGCGACAAATTTGCAAAGGCATGCAATTTTTCCTACAGGGATAACTAGGGGGAGGAACTGCAGGAGCTTCTGACGCTGCATTTACCAGGTGTTCTTGGGCAATCAATGTAGGATGCAAGTGACAGGAGGGGACTCGGTAGGGTTTTCTTAGCATCTTGGGTTTAATCAACTCAAAGCACTTGACTTCTAGGGCCGAACTGGGTTTATAATTGAAAAATTGTATTACGATGCTAGTTAGGGCTTCAGAGAGAGAATATATTTAAGAACAATCTCAAGTAACTTGACTTCTATTCATGCAATATAATTGAATTTTGGTATAGGCTGAGCTGGTAATAGCAAACTTAACATATATTGGTATCAGACTGATTCCTTAATTGGAAGGCTATATTTCGACTAGTTAACCCAAGTAACTTGACTTCTAGCTAAGGAACAGAGCTGAATTTTGGTATACGTTGAGCTGGAAAGTAGAAATTGAACATAAATTTCTTTCAAACTGATTCCCTTATGGAAACCCGATTTTTTGACTTCATACCCTTACTAACTAGACTTCCATCAATGCTATTTACCTGAATTTTGGTATACAACAAACATATATAAGATTAAACTCAGTTAACATTAAAATGCTACATATTCCTACCAAAAACTCAGGAAACTCGACACCTACCCAGTCACTATATCGCAATATGGGGTTTATGTCGAACTGCATCAAGCATCTCAAGCGCACAAAGTACAATCAAATCAATCCCCATTGGAAAAAAGCATTTTCCAAACGAGGAAAAAAAGTGAAAATCGTGTTAGAATCAAAACACTGTGTGCACTTTTTTAATTGGATTTTTGCCTACGAACGAACTCTGGCTAGGAACGAGAGACATGACCCATCTGTGACATGCCCCGGAGCGATGATATGTCGGGTGGCGGCTGCTGACTGTGCCTGGGTTTTCCTTTTCGTTGGTGGTTTGGGTGAGGGTTCGGGGTCGGGTATGGGCTTGAGTTTGGGCCTGAGCTTGGGAAGTGTGTGCACTGGGCGCAAATAATGCGGAGCGTCATTAAAAGCGCACCCGCTTCGGCATTTGGCTTCTGCCAGTGCTACTGCCTTTGCCAGTCCGTGTTTTAAATTATGATGAGTCACACATTGTTGACGTGCTGCATTAACATTCATAATTTCCACATGGCAACGTTCGGTTCATAGAACCTTGGACTCAACGTAGCTCAACTCAGTTGACATTTGAAGAGCTTCGCAGAGAGGCAGCCGGAAGAAGAGTTTTGCCGCCAAATTGCAGGAAATTGAATGCGGAGAAAAAACAAATATGGCCGCAGGACTAGACCTAGACTTCCTGGGAAAGGGAAAGCACGCTCTGTCCTGGCATCAATGTTATTTCGGTTAGTTCGCCGTTCGTCACACGTTTTTCCAAGGGGAGAAAACGGCGGCGTCTCCTGGTCCTGTGATTGGTGCGCACATATTTTGCATGCCCGTCGATTTTCCCAGTCCCAGTCTCAGACCCTGTCCGTGTCCGCATCCTGTTCCTGGCCTTCGGTGGTTGTTTCGCCGCCTCACAAAATGGCGGCGCGGCTGTTGTCGCTTTAAGTAGTTTATGAAAAATGACGCGAAGCAACCCTTTCCCCCGTTTGGTCACAAATTTTCCGAGCGAGCGCTTTCTGATATGCATTTAACGCTAAAAGTCATCCAAGCGCCAAGACCTAGACCTCAGCGGGTCACCCAGCTACACCTACACCTCTCAGGCACCTGTTTCCTTTCGATTCTCCGGCTTTTTCCCAGGTATTTTCCATTTCCTCTAGCAGAGCTGGAGCACAAAGGAGCTGGTGCATCCTTTCAGGCCCAGCTCTAGCTACCTGCACTTCGCACTTGGCAGGAACCCAATTCTCACCTCTTGCACAATTTTCCTTTTTCTTGGGTTGCCTTCAACTGACAATTTATCTCTCTGGTTGTTTGCCCAAGGGACAGGACGGGGACAGGCAACTCGGAATTGGACGGGGTGTTGCGTTAGCAGCGTTGTTTTCATTTCCAGACAGGTTCCCTTGAAGGAAGCCGGCCTAAAACAAATGTGGACCCAGGCAGGCCTGCCTGTTTTGTCGGGGCTTTCATTACCTTTTCAGTTTCCATCTTTCCTGCCTGCACTCTCATCGCGTTCTGTTTCTCTTGCTGGCTCTGGCTCTGTTTTCCTTTCATTAGTTGTCGGAGATTGCACAGTCAGAGCCCGAGTTGGAGTCGGAGTCATCATCCATCCTGCTGGCCGTTGCAAAGTGTTTTTAATTCTCTCATTAGTAACTGAAATTACTCCACACCATTCGGCGTGATGGATGATATGGTATATAATGGAGGAGATCCCTATTTCCGCCTGGCATTCATACATATATCTCCCTGAAATGCGGGCCTCTCTCATTACTATGATTGAACTGGCATACTCTCCCAATTTGTCCATGTGTAATGGTAATTATACAACAAGGTTCTAATAGCTAATAGATCGGGAATGATCAGAGACCTTAGATACATATTTGGACACCTCGGAGCCCACCCCTTTGCCTTGAGCTTGTTTAGCGATTGATATACGACTCTATGTTAGGTTTATGTAACCCGAAGCCATTACAATGTTTTTCGATTCATGAACTCTTACATCATCTCAAATTCTCAAACAACCATTTGGGGTGTTCTGTTTCAATGACTTTCTGCTCTAAAAACCTCTGAGAGTGTCGCCTGGAGTCAATTCGAGGCATTATTTGTGCATTAATTAAAGCCAGCGAATGAGAAATGCTTTGAACTCAAGAAACTGGCAGCTGTGAGTGCTCTCTGGGGTCGCTCTCTCTATCTCTGTGTCTGTCTGCGTCGCATAACTAATTAGCAATTAAATATTTGCCACTTTCCTCGACACGCCCCAGTTACGCGCATGCGCAACCTCCGCTCGAAAAAAACTTGGAGTTTTTCTAGTTTTTACAACGGTAAACGGGCGACAAATGTCGAAAATTCCTAGCCGCTCTTCCTACCTGACTTGCATATCATTTCACAGTCCAGTAAGTCAGAGGCAGTCCATCAAAAAGGGCATTAAAAAATAAACAAAACGAGTAGTAATAGTTGGAAATTTGTTATTTTGTGAGTGGGTTGGATGAGAACTATAACTCTGACTGGCTTCGATCTCAAAAGGGATCTCGGAAAGGTAAATGGTAAAGGCAAAAGGCAACTGAAACTGAAACAGAACCTAGGAGATAGAGAAAGAACCTGTTTCTCCTACTCCTCACTCAGCCACAGTAAACGCTCGTAAATTACAAAGGCAACAAATTCAACTTGCTTTAAAGTTAACCTTTACGACTCTGACTGGCCTGTGTGTTTATATTTTTTTTTTATTGATGCGAAATGGCCTTTGTTTTAGGCGGCTCTGAGAATATTTTGCGGATTTGTTGGGCAAAAACTTAATGCCTTGCTGAGTTTCCCAACTAAGCCTTTTGATGGTGCGAAGTCTTAATCTTCTCTGGAGATATGTATACAAAGTTTATGCATATGTACGTGCTTTTCTCTGTTTCTCATGAATATATTTGGCTTTATATCACAATTATAAATATTTTTGCTTGGGAAAATTCTCGTTTTATATGGTAATTATTTTAGAGAGGGGTTTAACTTTAATAATTCCAAGAATGTCACTGATAAGAGAGTTAATAAGGGCATAACAAGTTGTTAAAATTTAAATAAATAAAATAAAATGTAGAAGAAAAGGGAGAAGTATTATCTGGCTTTATATCACAATTATAAATATTTTTGCTTGGGAAAATGTTCGTTTAATATGGTAATTATTTTACAGAGAGGCTTAACTTTAATAATTTCAAGAGTGTCATTGATAAGAGAGTTCATTAAGGCATAAAACTTGATAAAATTTAAATCAAGACAGAAAAAAAATTGAAGATAAAGGGAAGTATTTTGTTTCAAAATGAAACAAAGAGAACTGCAGAAATTTTGAACACTAAATGTACGTAAAATGTTAAAATGTAAATAATTAAAATAAAATATAGCAATAAAGAAGAAATATTTTGTTTTAAAATTAAACAGTGAGAGCTGCATATATTTTGAGCACAAAATGTACGTAATTCAAACCTGACAAGCTGGTATTGCTCACTGTTTTCTATAAATACGTGAGTTATGTGAATATTCAAGCGATATACTATAGGGTCTCTATATAGGGAAATTATAAGAATTACTATTGAATGAGTTAACTCTGAGTAAACGCCTTCTTTTATAGCCATTATGCCCAAGCTATTACCCATTCAGTTTGAGAAATGTCTGCCCCTCACGACACTCCATTCTCTCCGTCTCTGAGTGTGTGTAATCCAAAGTGAATCATTTTCCATTGTACTAATTAAACCAATTCCCCTCGCCCGCTCTCAGTCGCCTTTTAAGTCTGTTTCTGGGATATACAAATATATACAAATGTCGCAGGCCTGCTCAGAGATGTTTGTTTTTCTAATATTGAAATGAGTATGTTGCGTTCTGTTCGGATGTTCGGATGTGAGAGAGAGCCCGCATCGCTCGTCAACTGCGATGCAATGCCACCGCCTTAACCCATTGGCATCACACTGTTTGCTCCGGCTTGGGAAGGGGGTTAAGGGAATGGGACTGTCAATCCAATTTTAATGAAATGTGTTACTTCGATTCCCAGGCGCAATTAATTTGAAATGTTTCAGTTGAGCAGGCACAAGCCGCACTCGAATATGGTATTTCCCCCCTCCGGTTTTCAGAGTTGATGTGGCCCGCATTTGTGTGCAATTCGCATAAAACATATTTTCAGGGCATTCCGGAGCTTTGGTCAATGCTCTCTTGATGCTCCTACCTCTAGCCAAGCTCTTATATTTGCCAACTCTTTTTTTTGAACACAGAAAGAAATGTTTATAAAATGTTGCTTAATAAAATTTTAAGCTAAGATTAGGTTTCTACAAAAAATATGGGAAAAATTGGCTTCTTATTTTAGGAATCCCTCTTCAGGAAGAAAAACTATTTGAACTAAGTTCTTCTGTTGTTTAAAATCCATTTTAAATCTAAGATTATGATAAAGAAAGAAACCTCTTATGTTCTAATCATGATTTCCCAAAGACCACCATGTCTAAAAATCTATAAAAATTACCTTGAAGTACACAGAAAGAATTATGGGATCCGGAAATTGAGAATCCGCGTACTCAAATTCGTACTATTCTCATTTTAAGTACGGATTTTGTTGTAAATTCTAGGACAAAGATTTTTTTCCTTACTTTGAGACCAAAAAAACTCAAGATGAATACAAGTATTCACACTAAAATTGAGTACTTATACTCTATAGGTTTAACCAAGAAGAGGCCCGAAAAGAAGGCACTTTCTATATCTGAGGTCCCTAATTTTTCCTTTTAAACCCTCAAAAAATAAAAACTTCAATAATCCACAATATTAAATTTAACCTAACATTTCTTAGCTCTATTTCTCTCTGTGCAATTTTTCTACTCCCATGTAGTTTGTGTCAATTGTTTGAGCCTGAATTGTTTTGGCAAATGTTTGAAGAGCAGCCACAGACACGCACACACACCAGGGCAGAGCAGGGAGGAGTGTGTGTGTTTGGATGAGAGGGAACAGATCCCTAGGCTCATTGCACTCGCTGCCCCTTCATCTCACCCTCTTCTCTATTTAGCCCCGCTGAGCCGAGCCAACTTCCGGTTATGAACCCGGAGCACCTTTCGCATTTCGCACTGCAATTCCTATTCCCATTCACGTTTACGCTTCAGTGGCTCGTACCCGCCTCCGCCTCCCGCTCCCACTCCCACTCCCAGGCCATCCTTCCGTGCACTTATGCCTAAGTGCAGTGGCGTACTCCGCTTTTTCAAAATTAGTTGGCAAACGCAAACGAGCAGAGCAGGGACCAGAGCCGGGCCAAAACCAAATGGTTTACTTGTTAGAGGTCATTAACGTGGCCATTGTTTAGAGCGAAGCATGGCGTGGACACTGCTCTGTGGAAAAGGTCACCCACAGCAAGTGCCAACGGATGTGCCCCTTGTGTTGGCTCATTAAAATCGGATTTTTGACTCTGCTCCCCGCTGCACAAACACAATAGCTTTGGCCGGGGAGAGCGTTTAGAGCTGCTCCATTAATAGCCACCGCTGCCACCATTGGGATAGATGTGTTCGCACATGAACGCGCGCCTAGGAGCGGATCACATTAAGCTGCCACGGCTGCCACTGATTCTACTCTTTTGGTTAATGGAAACTGTTACGCCACAGTCAAAGGGGCAATTATTCGTGTCGATTTTTAATAGATTACAAAGGAACGAATTATTTTTGGGTTAAAAGAGTTCTTTAGAGAGAATATCAGTTGGGTTTTGGGAAACATTTTAGCTTAAATACTTTAATATTTGATTTGAAATAGAAAGAGATGTATATTCTTGGTATAAAAAGTAAAAAATGTAAAGAAATATTCCATATTTGACTAGGAATTATTAAAGGGTTACGAAGGGCCAGTTTCTACCCTCCCTGTCATAATTTACTATCCAGATAAAGTTCCGGCTACGATAATTTGGTTCTCTATCATGTAAAAGTGAAAGTTAATTTTAGCCAGGAGCAAGACTTCCTGTAAAATCTTTTGAAGAAGAAAAAAATATTTACAGCACTTTTGAGTGGTTCCGATACCAAAGCAACCGTGAGCTTGCGCCTTGCAGCACAATTCGGGGCTTTACAGCAATAATGGTTTACAAAGTAGTTAACAGCAATATGTTATTCCTTTATGTTTAGGTAAATTTTAGAAGGACAGAAAACCGATTTGGTTTACGCTAAGTTTATCTGGTGATTTTCCTTTCCGGATAAATAGCTGTCAGGCACTTTGAAACCGACCCTAAGACCCCTTACAAACTAGCTTAAATATAACTACAAAAACCTAAAATAAACTGACCATCTATCTCCTCTTATCCCTTCCAGATAGTGCCACCTATTCCGGCAATGTCCTGCGCATCAAGTCGGTAAAGAAGGAGGACCGAGGAACCTACTACTGCGTGGCCGACAATGGCGTCAGCAAGGGCGATCGTCGCAACATCAACGTGGAGGTGGAGTTTGCTCCAGTGATCACCGTACCAAGACCGCGACTGGGACAGGCCCTGCAATACGACATGGATCTGGAGTGCCACATCGAGGCGTACCCACCGCCGGCCATTGTGTGGACCAAGGACGACATCCAGCTGGCCAACAACCAGCACTACAGCATCTCGCACTTTGCCACCGCCGACGAGTACACCGACTCGACGCTCCGCGTGATCACGATCGAGAAGCGTCAGTACGGCGATTATGTGTGCAAGGCCACCAATCGCTTTGGCGAGGCGGAGGCGCGCGTCAATCTCTTCGAGACGATCATTCCCGTGTGCCCGCCGGCCTGCGGTCAGGCGTCGTATGCCGGTGCCGAGGAGGTGGCTGCCACCTCGTTCGCCCTGGTGGGCATCCTGGCGGCGCTGATCTTCGCCAGATAAGCCAACAGCACTCTCTCCAAGTCCAACCAACAAACAAAATCCATCACACTCAGCCCTCGAATGCATAAAGATAAACATAACGATATATATACTAGATATATAGAATCATCAACGTATAACCTGGCAATAGAAGTCTCAAACGATTCCGGAATAACCTTGTTTTTGTAGCTCCCTTTTCCCCTTTCTTACGTCCAATATATTATGTCTTAAGTTAAGAAGTATGCTAAGTGAAGAGGGGGCCGGCGGTGATCGATATAATTTATTAGCACCCTAGGGCCACCGAATCGAACTCCAACCCAGCCTCCAGCCCGTCCGTTTTGCTTTCCGATCTGGCACTGTATATGTTTTAAATACTTTATTATCTAAGCAGGCTACAGGCTACAGCATTCGCACATTCCGTTTCCGCTTTCACGGGGGGGAGAGATATTTTATTTTTATTTAATAACAATAAAGTATGCTCGCGACAACTCGAATAACCCTAAATGACACTAACACTTGCATTAAAACGAGGCAGAATCCATAAACATCGCTCTCTACTTAGGTCTTAAGCACAATGCGAAAAACAAAATTCTTTTGATAACAAACCAGATTTTTACCCCAGTTTTTGTGTGGGTGTGACGACGAATAAATTCAATTTCGACTTTGTAATACAAAAAAACAAATATAAAAAATTTTAAAACCAACGAAAAAAATCAATAAAAATATTTGAAAAAACAAAGCCCCTGACTTTTTCTTTAGTTTGTAAACACCTAATTTTGTATTTTTTTCTAATGATTTCGTTTTCTCTCGATTTTTCACGAGCTGATCGTTCTTATCACCGTATATTCTTTTCTTAAGAATCTAGCTTAATTCTATGCGTTAGGACTATTATCGATAACATTATACCAACTGGTCACATTAGTAAACGATCAGCTCGTGAAAATTCAAGAGAAAACGAAATCATTAGAAATAAAATCAATCCTATTTATTATTTTAAAATAAAAGCCTGGGGGTTTTCAAGTTTATAACATTCAGTTTATATTTCATTTATAATTTCATTTCATTTCATTTCAGTTTATAATTCATTTAGTTTTTAAAAGATAAGTGTAAATGAGAACAATAGGATATTTAGAACTATAGCTAATCTTTTTTTCCTGCATGTTTGCCACCTGTAAAATTACCTGGCGCTCTTATTCCGCCTCCATTGGTGGTCATGCGGTAGTAGAGATTGAACTCTGCCTCGTAGTCCGCAAAGGAGCCGTTATTGTGACGCTTTGTGGGCGGCACAAAGCGACGCAAGGGATTGTCCAGCAGAAAGCGATAGATGCGCTCGGCCTTGTCCAGCTGCAGCTGGGTTTTAACCCCAATGGCCAGCATGTTGTCCAGCAATTGGTCCAACTCATCCTGCTGACGGCTCGCCTTCAGCCTCAGGTCGTGCGGATCAACTGGAGCGGGAAGGGAGAAGTAGGAAGGTTGATTTATTTTCCAACCGGCCGGATATGACGAGCTTGAGCTTACCAATTAACGGCTCCAAATACAATTTCAAGTCAGACGTGTGAGCGGCAATTGCCGACGCCCACAAAATGCGTTTGCGGACTTCCTGCAGGGCGCCGTAGGGCGTGAGCAGGTAGCCCGGAGCCAGTTGAACGGTGGAGGCCAGCTCCTGGGCCTCGACGATGAGCGGATTGGCTGAGAGTAGGAAGGAGCTGGAAGTCAGCGAACCAGAGACATGGATTAAATGGAAGTACCTTCATTTCCATACCTACCACGAGCGCGGCATGCAGCTCAGCTTTTCCAGCGGCATCTCGGCAAAGGTATTCAGTTCGAGCAAGTGTGCTGGGACAGTAGAGCCTGACTGGGACACCATTGTGTAATCCCCGGCTCCCGGCATCAGGCTCTTGCTGTCCAAGCTGCGACGCATGGAGGAGTTCATCATGCTGGCATTGCCATCGAACTCCATCTTGGTGCTGGAGAACACGCTGTCGTTGGCCAGACAGAAGCTCTCGACTCCGAGCATGGACATGTTGCTGACCTTCAGCTTGGTGCTCATCAGCTGGGACTTGGCATTCTGCTTCTGAGTGGTGGCCTGCATGTCGTCCAGCAGATTCTTCATCATGTTGCGCGAGAAGACGATCTTGTCCTTGATCTGCGACAGCTGCACCATGTCCTGTTGAATGCGATTGATCGAGGCATTGATGTCGCCGTACACCTGCTTCACGGAGCCGAGCTTCAGGTCGTGGCTCTCCAGCTGGCTGCTGCCCGCGTCCAGTTCCTGGCGCAGCTGCTCGGTCTGCTCGCGCAGGAAGTCGTTCTGGGCGCGATTGAAGTTCCGCATGTTATACTGGACGAGATAGTCGCTGATCAGCTCGTCGGCGGCCTCCGAATCCTCGGCATCGGCATCGATGCCATTGAAGCTGTACACCTTCTGCTGGAGTTCGTCCACGAAGAGGCTGTACTGCTGGCAGAAGCGCGCCTCCTTGGCCTCCAGCTCCTTTTGGGCAGCCAAAGATTTGGCCGCCAGTCCCAGCATATCGGCCTTGGTCTTCAGCAGCTTCACCTCGTAGCTATTGAGCGGAGGTTTGGCCATTGTCGGCTTGTCCCGGGCTTCATTCAAGTGCATTATGTGCTGAAGCTGCTCCTCCTTGATCTTCATAATCACGTTCAGCAGCGTGGAGTTGGGTGTGTCCGCAAAGATCGTGCGCATCTCATCCCACAGCTGCTGCTTGGCCTCCGCCAGGGTGTGGGGGTTCGTCTCGTCGTCGCTCACGCCATAAAAGTTCTCCAGTTTCTTCAGGGCCGCCTCCACATCGCGGGCTGCTTGGCTCTCGCTGGCATTCTTCGCATTGAGCACCACCGGCGTGGTGGCCAGGATCTGGGTCTTGTTCTTCTGCTCCTGCTCGCAGTTCTTGTTCAGCGACTCCAGCTTGAGCTTGAGAATATTGCATTTGGCCTCCAGGAGTTGCTTTCTGTTCGTGGCGCTGATGGTTTGAATGTCTGTCGGGAAAATGATTAATTCAAGGATTAATATCTAATTATCTCTTTGGCAAGAAATACCCACTCTTGGTCTTGATGCTGGCGGCTAGTTTCTGATATTCCTTTCGGGAATCCGCCAGCTGCTGATCCGCCTTCTCCTTCCTCTTCTTGAGTTCCTGCATCTGATGATAGCGCTGCAGCTCCGGCGGCTGGAAGCTGCGGGAAGCCAGCGGCACCACCTTGTCCTTGTAGCGGGCCACTTGGGCGATCAGCAGGTTCTCGCGCACCTCCCGCACCGTTTCCCGCGGCTGGATGCGGGCCATCATCTGGTTAAGAAGCTGGCTGGAGCCCGACTTGAAGATCCTTAGCGGGATCAGAGATTTGTTTTTAATCAGAAAGTGGTTTTTAAGAATTTCTGCAATTAATTACCTTCCCAGGGCATCGTCGGTGGGCATGGCAGAGGGCGGGCAGCCCAGGCTAGTGGCCCAGGACTTGAACTCGGTAATTTTATCCTGATAGGCCATGATTTGCAGAAAATATCCCGAAGAGGCGCAGTTGTTTGAACCCGTTATCAGTATGACCGTGAATCGGGTATTGAAAAACACCACAAGACAGGCTTTGTAACGGAAATAATAATTTAAGTTGGCAGCCGCTTTTAATAAAGCCAAGCTATACTTGATTTAACTATTTTTAATAACTACGTAGTTATTGAATTAAAGCTGCTTAAAGTGCCAAATAGTCGGTAGTAATTTTTAAAATTTTAATTTGTTCCCTTATGAAACCAAGTTGGCAGCACCTTTAAATGAATTAGTTCACGGAACAAATTTTACCGCGAAAAAATTTAAAAACATCGATGCATCGAAGCTTTTATCGATGTTTTTCCACCTCTAACAGCCATTTTTCTGCCTCTGTACAAGTGCAGTTTTTTTGTCGTCAAGTGGTTGGTTTTTCATCAGACAGAGCAAAGCTTCCTTATTTCATCAAAGTGATCACAAATAAAGTAGAGGAGTCGATATTGAAAAAGTAGTCTACGAATCGCCTGATTAAAAACACCGGTAGGTAGTATCAATTTGTTTATTTAAATATTAAATAAGGTGCTATAAGAAACATTTTTATGCTGACATTTTTTGCATTTAAATTTCCCTGCAAAATGCATTTGTTGATAAGCAGTTGTATCAGCCAAAATATAACTAATTTAGCGTTTTTCAAGCTGACCATTTTCAAATTTAAACTAGGAACTCTGTAGCTTCAATGACTAACATTAAATCATAGCTTATAGTTTAGTTATTCAAAGAAACAATATTAAGGCTGAAATGACCCATACAATTTCTAGCCTCAACTTATTCTTACTATTTTTCCCTTAAGGAATTTTTAGTGAGTGCGAGAGAGACGGCAGCAACTTGAATTCGCGCTACCGGCAGTCGTCTCTCTCGCACTCATTAGAATCTTATAAGGGAAAAATTGTGACAAAATCGTGCACAGTATGCACAAAAGAGAACAGAAGAATCAGTGCAGACTAATTGTAATTTTGTGGCTAGTTTTAGCCTTTTTTAGAGTTAAATAGCTAGTTTTAAGTTTATAGCTATTTGTTTTTGCCATATTACAGAATTTGTAAACTTTTTTTTGTCATATCTAGCCATAGAGTGTTTCATTTTCACTTATACAAATGCAATGTATGAGTATTTATTTATTCAAAGAGACAATATCAAGTAAATAATAATAAGCATACTTTGTGTTTATTTATTTACTAAATTTCTAGCTATTATTACGACGCCTTCGCATCTCTAACCAAAGAGATTAGTAGTGTTGGAAAACGCCGGCTGTCTTTTGAGTAGCGCACGTGGAGTAATTTCTCACGTTTTTATATCGGCTACAAAAAACCAGTTAAATTAAGTAAAAACTATGGGTCGCAAGGCAGAATATAACGAAAAACCCAAGAAGGGACCTGGCCGCAAGGCACGCAAGCAGGGACCCCCCGTATTTCGCAAGAAATCTTTTGGTAATAGGCAAACAAAATTGCTCAGCAACTGCCGGGTCTTTAATTCAAATGTTTTACTTGACAGCTCCCATGGAAGAGGAGGACAAGAAGCTCTCCCATCGTCAGAAGCAACGTTTCGTCAAGCGGGAGCAGAAGAAAGTGGTTCAAAAGGCCAAGCTACAGGAAAAGCGAGCCAAGGGTGCCAAGAAGCAGCCACAAGTGCGCCGTAAAACGGCCTACAACAGCGACAGCGAACCAGAGGAAGAGGTAGATGAGATGGAGGCCCAGGAGGCTTCCTCCGACGAGGAGGTGCCCCAACTAGTGCCGGCAGCGCCCAAAGGATTCACCGACGACAATGATCAATGGCTGAAGCCCAAGAAGGGAAAGAAGCAGGTCGAGTCCGAGTCAGAAGAGGAGGACGACGACGCTGAGGAAGAGGACGACTCCGAGGAGGAAGACTCCGAGCAGGAGAATGGCCTTGCAGCCGACGAGTCCGGTGAAGAAGAAGAGTTGGATGACGAAGATTTTGAGGATGAAGAAGAGGAGGAAGCCTCCGATGAAGACACCGCTCAGGTGGGCAAGCTGGCCGATCTTTTCGATGACGACGCTAACTCGGACGATGACTTTGACATTTCCGGGGATGAAAATGGAGCAGAGGCAGAGAGCGATGACGACGACAACGAGGATGAAGAAGATGATGACGATGACAAGCTGCCCATTGAGCGCGCCAACAAGAAGCTGAAGAAGCGCGAGGCCAAGGAAGCCCAGCTGGCCGATGAGGAAATGCAGATGACTGTCGACCATCAGGATGTGTTCCAGCTGCCCAACGCCGAGGAGGAGGCCGAGAAGGACCTCACCCTGCCCGAAGTGCAGCAGCGCATCAAGGACGTTACTTTGGTCCTGTCCGACTTTAAGAAGTACCGCCAGGCTGATCGCTCTCGCGGCGAGTACATGGAGCTGCTGCGCCGCGATCTGTGCCTGTACTACAGCTACAATGAGTTTTTGATGGAGCAGCTGATGAACATGTTCCCGCTAACCGAACTCATGGAGTACCTGGAGGCCTCAGAGGTGGGTTTACCCCTGAGGAAGCTTCTTAAAATGATTTTACACATAATTATTCATATTTTCAGGTGTCCCGCCCGCTGACCATCCGCACCAACACGCTGAAAACCCGCCGCCGGGACTTGGCCGGAGCTCTGATCAATCGTGGCGTGAACTTGGATCCACTGGGCAAGTGGACCAAGGTGGGACTGGTGGTCTTCACCTCGCAGGTACCGATTGGGGCCACGCCCGAGTACCTGGCCGGTCACTACATGATCCAGGGCGCCTCTTCGCTGCTGCCGGTAATGGCACTCGCTCCGCAGGAGAAGGAACGCATCCTGGACATGTGCTCCGCGCCGGGTGGCAAGGGATCGCACATTGCCTCCATTATGAAGAACACGGGCGAGCTTTTTGTGAACGATGTGAATCCGGATCGCATCAAGGCCGTGGTGGCCAATTTCCATCGTCTGGGCATTGTGAATGCCATCTACAGCTGCGTGGATGGCAACAAGATGCGGAACGTAATGACCTACGATCGCGTTCTGCTCGACGCTCCTTGCACCGGCACTGGCGTGGTCTCGAAGGACCCAAGTGTGAAGACCACCAAGTCGGAGGTGGATGTCCAGAGGTGCTACAATCTGCAGCGCAAGCTCCTGCTCACCGCCATCGATGCGGTGGATGCGAAATCGGCAAGCGGCGGCTATATTGTCTACTCCACCTGCTCCGTGCTGCCGGAGGAGAACGAGTGGGTCATTGACTACGCTCTGAACAAGCGCAATGTCAAGCTGGTGTCCACTGGCCTGGACTTTGGCGTCGAGGGCTTCACCAAGTTCCGCCAGCATCGGTTCCATCCCAGCTTGAACTTGACCAGGCGCTACTATCCGCACACCCACAACATGGACGGCTTCTTTGTGGCCAAGCTGAAGAAGTTCTCCAACACCATACCGCGGACCCAGGAGCAGCAGGAGGAGGACGAGAAGCAACTGGACGAGGCCATCGAGAATGCGGGTTCCAACGAGAAAGAGGCGGAAGCTGAAGAGGCGGCAGCTGAAGAGGAGACGGCAGCGGGTGAGAAGGGGCCCCGCAAGCTATTGGGCAAGCGTGCCGGCAAGCCCAGCTTCACCGATATCGAGCTGGATCTGAAAAAGAAGAAAAAGGAGGAGGCCAAGACGAAGTACGTTGCCAAGGTCTGGGAGCAGCCCGTAAAGATGCCAAAGAAGCCGAAGCCGGAGCAGCCGAAGCAGGAGAAAAAGAAGGTGCGCTGGAGCGACGAGTTTGAAAACAAGTCCACCTCCCCTGCCAAGCCAGCCACTGCAAAGCCTTGGACCAACGGCCAGGGATCGAAGGGACATAAGATCAATTCTCCACCCAAAACTTCCAAGCAGAAGCCGCAGTCCAAGAACCCTGGGGGCAAGAACCCGGCTTCACCTTCCACGCCTGAGCAACCCAAGGGAAAGAAGCCCCCGGCAACGCCATGGGCCAACGGTCAGGAATCACCTGCCACGCCTGAGCAAAAACCCAAGCAAAATCCCAAGGGAAAGAAGCCTCAGACGCCATGGCCAGAAAAGCAGCCCCATGCTAACCCAAAAAAGCCAGCGGCCAAGTCCAACACCGCCTCCAAGCAAGCCAAGTCCAATCCCTCCGCCAAGCAAGCCAAGACCAACCCCTCCTCCAAGCTAGCCAAGGCACCACGCGTGGACATTGATGATGTGCCCTTCCTGGAGGGCAAGCCCATCAAGAACAAGAACAAGCTGCAACAGAAATCCAAGCAGATCGGACAGCTGAAGAAGTCGGGCAAGAAGCAAAAGTCCAAGAAGTGAGCACCCTAGTGATCCCCCCTTTGGTTAAGAACTAGTGCGTAAGTGTTGGGGTAGTCCCCTGGCGCTGACGATTACCTGTTTTAGCTAATAGTTGAGGATTGAATACAACATTGGTGTAATTATCGGTCAGACTCAATAAATGCTAAGCTCGCCTTAATATAGTCACTAAGCGGGTTCAACCAGCTTCCATTTTGGGTGGGAAAGCTCGCTCCCAGCAAGCTCTGGCGTCGGTTCATAGGTGTTCCAAGCTCACACTCGGGCTCAGCGATAAGCAGGCTCATTATTATAATTAATTTCAGTTTGAGTCTAGCCATCAGACATGCAAAGTGCACTTTTGCTGGGCTTCAGCCTCGCTCTGGCCCTGGTTTCCAGCGAGGCGGATGTGGATATCAATGGGGTCACGACCAGCCAGATCCGCCAGAACCTGGATAGGACAGCATTGCCCTGTACTAATTTCTGGAGGTTTGCCTGTGGGGGCTTCTCTAAGAACACCAAATATGTGGACAACTTTGAGTGGGTGGAGGATCAGTTTGCCACTGCCCTCGAGGAGTTCATGGAGAGCGACTTGGGGGTGAATGATACGCAGGCACCGCGGCTCATCCACCAAATTAGAACGTATTACCAGGCTTGCACCAGAGATAAGGTACAGTGGTCCATGGCAGATCCTCCTGAAGCTATTAGAACTTGGTTAAGGAACACTGTAAGCCCCTTTGGCTTGGTGCTCGCTGAGCGAGCGGATGTGGCCACCAATGATTCCACGCGTCGTGTTATCCAGATAAGCATGCCCTCACCTAGTGATAGATATAGGATGCTGAGAGTACTCCAGATTATGAAGAGCCAAGACTACAACTACAATAACAAGGAGAAAGTAACACAATTAATCAAGAACCTGCTGGAGCTGCAGGATAAGCATCGCCGGGATGAGCCCACTGTGTACACCTGGAGCTACAGAGAAATCTTGGAGCAAATTCCCACAATATCCTGGGCAGCCGAGCTCAGCAGCTTATTTGATTTAAAAGGACACTCGCAGCTCTTCAACAACCTAATCTTCGAGGTCAGCGATGTGGAGTACTACCGCGAATTGGTGCAGCTTTTGAGGCCTGTAAGTCTTGAGGATTTCGAGGAGTATGCGATAGTAAGCCACTTGGTTTTACTTCAAGAATCATCACCTAGGAATCGCACTCCCAAGTCCTGCATTCATCACATGCGCGCTCTCCTTCCTCTGGGCACTAACTACCTCTACGATCGCTTTGTGTACCAAAACCGGAAGCAGGACACGCGTCGCCTGCAGGAGATCTTCACCAGACTGAAGGCTACTTTCAAGAAGTACTTGGAGGCCAATCGCTTAGGGCTCAGCTCCAGAATGTTGGCCTATTTGGAAGCCAAATTAGAGGGCATGCAGCTGAAGGTTGGCAACCTGCCGGAGGAGAAGTCCTCGGAGTTCTATGACTCGCACTATGAGAGTGCCAATTTCACAGAGACCAGCTTCCTGGGGAACCTCCTCGAGGCCCTGGCCCTGCGTACCCGCCTCCAGCACGCGGGTATCCTGCAGCCCGACTCTAGACTGGATCTCCGGCGGTACTATGTCAACGATAATGTGGTCAAGGCTCGCACTTCTCCCTTCTATGAGAACGAAAGGAACACCATTACCGTGCCCATGGAATTCCTGCAGTTTCCCCTGTTCGATCATCGCCAGCATCCCATCTTCCAGGAGAGCCTGGTGGGCGCAGTGCTCGGTCACGAGATGAGCCATGCTTTTGAGCAGGAGGGTGTGCTCTTTGATTCCTTGGGAAATGAGTCACCTTTGGGCTTGCAGATCCGTGAGTCTCGCACTTTCCAGGAGGCCATCAAGTGTGCTGAAGGGCAGGAAGCCATTTCCTTGAAGGAGCGCCTTGCCGATCTCAATGGCCTCCAGCTGGCCTATGACTCCTTCTTTGGGTTGAATCATGACTCGAGGAAACTGGAGTATCGTCCTTACGCCTTTGAGGCGGAGTTTACGGCGCCACAACTGTTCCACCTGAGCTATGCCCAGTTCTTCTGCGGATCCCTGCCGCCGGTGATTGCCCACGATCGCGACGATGAGCGTGTGAACGTGAGCGTTGGCAATTTGCGTCAATTTTCATACGACTTCCAGTGCCATCAGTCGTCGTCGTCGTCGTCGCCGTCAGCCGAGCAGGCGCCGCCGTCTCCCGTGTGTGAAATGTGGCGTCCAAGGGAGCAGTAAGTGGGGGCTGTAAGCGGGAGCATCCGCTTCAGATTTATTGCCTCCATAACTATAAAATGTAACACAAAACCTATGCTCATTGAATAAATAATTATTTCGATCTTAAATCTTTCTCTCTTGGCGTTTAATTGTAAGCTTTTCTAGAGGGTTAATTCGAATACTTAACGAGCTTCCCCTAGTATATATTATTTTATTTAAATTTATCTTAAGCAAACTCTTATTTGTTACTGTAAACGGTTCTAGCTAATTCAAAGTCTTAATTGGCCTAATTTCTTATAAACTCGATTATATGCCAGATGTCTTGGCTTCATGTTAAGGTCATATTGCTGTAGAAATCAAGAAAAGCGTATCCCAATTTAAAGAAACAGAGTTGAAGGGATCATTAACAAAAATTAAATAAAGTGTAAATAATAAATTTAAATAAAATATAAATAATATAATAAATAAATATATAAAGTTGTGTGATCAAGCCTATGCCCACACATCACATTTGTTTTTGTAAAATCCCAGAGCATAGGGTTTGTGTCAGCCCATTCCACAGGTAAGGTTTCCGATCCCACGGCGCTATACACAAACAACTTTGCATTTTCCTCTTTGTTTCGCAGTCCTATACTGATAAGAACGTGCTCGTCAAGAACAGTTTCATTGATCTTTTTTTCTCACCGCTAATCCCAATGTAATTTGTTTTTGTTTTTACACTGAACATCATTTTCTTCTTTATGCTTGATTCATTCGCATTCTTTGAAGTAAATTGGTAAATTGAGCGATGAATTGGCAAATGTCTTTCTCTTAGTGTTGTTACAAGTGTGCTGGTATATGCACTGCCATAAGGCAGATTTGAGCACCCCTGGTCTACAATCATTATAAATTTTGAATTTTTAGAAAAAACATTCAATTCTTACTCCAAAAAAAATAATACAATCGTGCAAATCTTGTTTAAGTTGCTTTTAAAAGACCAAAGCAAAACATAAACTCATAAATTATATATTGCTTAGAAATTCTTTGTGATAACACCAATATAAACTGAATATAATATGTACTATTTTATTGGCTTATGGCAATGACAGCGACTATTAAAAATGTTAATCTTTCAAGGTCGCCTGTGACGATGATGATACACATTGTCTTTTGCTCTCATGCAGATTAATTTAAGAAATACTAGTCTTTTCAAAATAAAAGCCTTAGTAGATAGTAGCTAAAATAGATAGGAATATTATTTAGTAGCCGCAGAAGATTGTAAACTCAGTAGAATTCTCGAAAAGAATCCCTTGTAGACAGCTGCTTTAATCTACTAATTAATTCCCGTAGAAAGCTGGGTGAAGCGCCAGGCCAATGCACTTATGACACTTGTGATGATTAATCACTGATTAGCTTTGCTTTCGTAATTAATTATTAAAGTATATATCAATCTTAATATATTAAGAACCCTGGTAGATAGTATTCCTAGTTTGTAAGCACCTCTAGCAGTTAGTAAACCTTAAACAAAGAGTTACTTGCTCTTAATCTTCCCATTGACTATCCCAATAACTGAGTCAAAGAGCCAACTTTAATCACTTTCGGTGATTGCCAAGGCCGCCAGGGTATTAAAGGCCTTATTCCCGTTGAAAGTGGACAAAACCCATTCTACAATTTACCGAGCCCATTCAGCTTGAGTGTCAATTGCAGGTGACAGGCAATTGCAATTGCCATCGCCATCGCCAACGCCGTCGCTGTTATTGCGCTGCAATCTGTCGCCGCTGGCCTGCCGCAGCGACAGCGTCAATTGAATGCAAATACAAATACAGTTACTCTCACTCTTACTCTTACTCTCAGAAAAACAGAAACGCCGGTCTCTTTGGAGAGCTTTTCACTCTCTCCCAAAGCTCTGGCCACCTCCAACTTGTTGCCCGACTTCAACTGGTGTTGTATCCTGCGTCCGTGAGAGCTCTGTGCATGTGCTCGTGTGCTTTTCCGCAAAGCTCTCGTTTTCATACGCCCCGTTGGCCGCAGTTTGGCGCTGTCTTTGGCCGCCATTGGACGCGTGTCGCCGCCGCCATCGTCGTCGTCGTCATAGTCGTAGCTATCACCAGTTGTAATCGCCATCCGGCAGATGCTCCGATAATCTCGCGCAGCATCCCAGGCATCCAGCCCCAAATAACACGACATTAAGCAAGCGCCGCAGGCTTACTTTGCTCTTTTGCTGGCAATTTCCGTGTTTTAGGAAGTGATTTGGCTTTTGTCTAAATTTAAAGTCTTTAATGTGTCATTCCGCGATCGGGTGTCGCGAGTGTGTGTGCCGTGT
This sequence comes from Drosophila tani, assembly GCA_008042535.1. Taxonomy (NCBI): domain Eukaryota; kingdom Metazoa; phylum Arthropoda; class Insecta; order Diptera; family Drosophilidae; genus Drosophila; species Drosophila tani. The sequence goes on along the minus strand of VNJO01002704.1, from coordinate 107,674 downwards.
GTGTGTTAAGTAATGCAAACAAATAAATGATAATGATAAAAAGGCGATAAACGTTTAAAGCTCCAAGACAAGAAAAGAAAATAAAAGAAAAGCAGCAAGGCAAAGCAAAGCCCATGTGAGTGCTAAGGAGAGGCGCTAATTCAAGCGTTTAACAGTCAGTTTGCGGGAGCGTGAGACCCTGACCCCCAACAGCGATCCGCCAAGATCATCTTCCCGTTCCTCGTCCAGTGGATAACGAATAGGGCAAACACCGAAGCACCCGGACCGACCATAAAAACATTCCACATTTTTGGGCGCCACGGGGCACTGGGCGAGCACTGGATTTGGATCCAAATCCACGTCCAAGTGGCGATGATCACTTAGCAGTTTGCTCCCATTAGCAAACAATGGACCAAGTCCGCAAATAGACTTTAAATTGAAGAATAAACGTCTGATTAGACTCAATGGCCGTCAGATTATCCGCTGCCAGCTTCACAAAAGGCAAAAACAAATTATGGATGTGAAACCAGGGGGTAGGAGGGAGGAAGGAGCACAGGGTGCACAGGAAGAAAAGTTATTAGTTTTTTTTTAAAGCTAAAAAATTGAAGACTTTTTAAGATAATTATTCTGGAAATTTAAACTATTTCAAACAGAATATTTAATGGTAAAGCGTATAAGAAGTTCTTTTAAAACTAATTTCCTTAAGTTTTTGTCTTAATTGTGTAATTAAAAAACAAAAATATTTAAATATTTAATATAATAATAACAAAAAGGAATATCTTACTAATATTCTAGAACTTTAAGCTATTTGAAAGATAATATTAATGGTGAAACGTATTAAAACTTTTGTAGAACTAATTTCCTTAAGATTTTGTCTCTTTAATTAAAAAAATAAAAAAATAAAAATATTTTTTAAAATAATATTAAAGAGGAATATCTGACTAACTTTTATGACTTTAAAAATATGTTTATGACTTCTGTAAACATTTATTTTCCATTAATGAAAACCTTGCTAGTTTCTTTTTAGTACCTCAACTTTTCCCAATGGTTTTTCACAGTTAAAAATAGTTTTCATCATGACATGTGAAAAAGTGCTAATAAAATGATATTATTAACATATAAAAAGAGCAGCTACAAAGTCTATAAAAATGTTTCTAACACATCCAGTGGAAACCACAACCGGAAATCTAGGCGGAAAATGTCATAGGGTTAAAATTTAAGTTAAAAACCTGTGTTAATATTAAATCCAGCACCTTCTGGCTTCATTTTATGAACATTCTTATTGAAACGACATAAGAACTAGCTAGTTTTTGGCTTAAATTTCCCTATTTATTAATATAACCCCTTTTTCTTCACTGTAATGAATGGGATTCCTTGCTAGTTTTACCTTGGCTTGATTTTATCTCATATATGCAAATGTTTGTGCTCCATTTGCATGTTTACGACTCGTTTGCAGGCAGGAGGAGTAAAGCCTCGAGGTGATTGGGGACACCATGTCCATAGTCCTGTTTGGTTCCCCTCTTTATCTTTCTCTCTCTACCCTCCTGACTCTTCCTGCCTCTTTGTTTCTTGCATCCTGGAGGTGGGAGGAACTGAGTATGGGATTTTTTAATTAATTCCTATCCGGCAGGATGGGCAGCTTCCTCTCTCTCTTTATTTTCCCGAACATTGCATTGCAAAATGCTCCCTGAGTCCACTGCAAAATCTCATGCATATTTCAGATCCCCGCCTCCTCCTCCTACGCCTCGCACATGGCCGCCGCCGGTATTGTTTTTATTGAGCAAAGATAAACATTTGTAATATTCACCCCGCATCTATACATATATAATGCATATTCCCCAGTTCCCAGCGCCCAGCTCCCAGTTCCCAGCTCCCAGCTCCCACTCCCCGATTCATTAGGCCACCTTCGGCCGCCACGGGTTCCCGAAAAGCAAACAGCGAATAAAAAACAAACCGAGTTCGGGCAAATTGTTTATGGCTCTTGAATATGAATTGTTAAGTAAATACGAAAATTTAATTATACTCGATTGTAAGAAGGCCAGGAACAAGAGGAAAAAGGTAGACGGAGCAAGGGTTTGCGGTGTGTTTGCTTAAAATTTGCAAATGCCTTTCGAGTGTAAGTGGGCCAACAACGACGTGGGTGAAGAGGGTTTTCCTCGATCTACATATGGGATGTACTAACTCTAAATGCACTTTGTGTGTTTGCCAAGATGCTGACTGTGTTTTAAGACACTGCGAGAGCACTATGCACTCTGTATTTACACAGAGAACAAGGTACTTGGTCATAATCGTTGAAAATTAATGGGAAAATGCCTTATATTTGATAGGTTTACAAATATAAAAATTTATATATATTTATTTATATATTATTTTAATTAAGAAATCATGGGATGGGAAGAACCACTGTTCTTAGTAATAAGCAATTTCTCACATATTTCTAGGATTAACTTACAAAAAGAAATAAACAGGAAGAGCAAGGAAGTTGCCCACACCTACTGTAGACACTTTTAACTTCTAAGAAATCCCTCAAGGCTCTACTTTACAATAAATATATTAATATGCCAAAGATCTAGGTTAATTTTATGTACATATATCAGCAGAACTACTTCCATATTTTTCTCCATGTGCTCCTCCCCGTATTCCAAGTATCTGTTTACACCGAAGATGATTGGCAACCGCCCGCAGTTAACTAATTGAATTTTCTAATAAGTGTGCATTGATGGCTGCTCCAGCAGCTGCTCGTAGTTGGCACTTCACGATGCTGTCAGTCTGTCTAGCGTTCCAACTCCATCTATGCTCACTCACATCCATATCAGCGGAGGGCACCCCTTCTGCATGGAGCGAACCACTGCCACTGGCAATGCTCGTTTGCTGCCATAAAGCAGATAAAACAAACTTTACATGAACTCATGAAATTTTAAAATTACATCATGTTTATGTATCTGTAGCGTGTCGGTGGTCGGTGGTGGGGGCTGGCATTATTACAAGTGTATATGGGTATGGGTACCGCCATGACTCCTGGCCTTACCTGCTTGCCAACCTGCAACAGGCAATAAAATGCCCGCAGCTCCCTGTGAAACTTGTGTATGAAAATTGCAAATGAAAAGGAAAATATTTTTGTTTTATTTTTACTTTATTCAAGTTTATTCCGTTCCGTTTTTGTAACGGCAACGGCAACTTCTGCCCCCGTGTGCAAATCTAAAGCTTCCTGCGAGTTCAAAGCATCTTGAGAATTTCTTATGCCGTTATACCGTTGTAAGGCAATAAAATTAGTGAGCATATGAAATGAAGTCGTCTGGCAACGCGGCGTATGCTTGATATTCGGGTTTCGAGTTGCGAGTTGCTCATACGCCGTGTGGCCCTGCTCTGCTCTGTGTGTTTGTGTTTGATTTCGTTTCAATTTTCTTTTAATTTGTAAACTTTCCCCATGTCCGGGTGGGCGTTACCCTGTTTTACTGTCCAAAGAATTAATGCGGGGCGACTTGCTAGAGAGCGGCTAAGGATGATGGGATGCTGCTGGGGCGGATGACGAGGCTCGAAACCCATCTATTTATTTGCTTTCGGCCGGCCAAAACCATAAATAACGATATGATAGCGCCTGACTGCGTCTGCCATTCCATTGGGTTCGATTTAATTCGCCATCACCAGCGCCTGCGATGCGATGCGATTCAATTCGATTCGATTCGTTTCGATTTGATTTGTCTGCCAGCTGACGGCGCTGACTTCTGACTTTTCCACACGCTTCGCTGACCGGGCTCGTTCATTCATAAAGCTTCTACTTCTACTGCCACTGCTGCTGCCTCCTTCCTGCTGCTGCTCGCCCATAATATTTATTACCTTTTTTCTGTGTGTTTGTCTTTGTATCATTTCATTTCATTTACGTGCCTTTTATCACGCTGCGCGACACTGTCATATGGCATTGGCTTAAAGTCTTTTAATTGATCGTAGAGATAACAGGGTTTTGGCACCTAGGGGAAAGCTATTAATGTTTAGGAGGGAAATATTACTAAAGACTTTTAAGAATTTTAAGTGGAAATATAAAAGGAGGTCTGTTCCTAGTGTCACTTTCCATTTTATTCATCTCAAAAGAGTAGAGAAATATTTATATTTTTTGCTTTCTCTATGTGGATTGAAATTGATTTTCAAATGACACACTTTGCATATTTCAATGAATTGAAATGGAATTGAAATCGAGGGAATCGTAGGAATGTAAATACAGGAAAATGGCTGTGCGTACTCACATCAAAATAATTTCTGGAGCTATGACACTCATTAATATCAGTACTTTTTACAGACTTTTAAGTTTTACCCAAATGCAAGTAAGACAAACATAAGACACTTTTAGAGAGATTAAATTGTGATACATAAAAATAATGCAGATAATATATTTTGGAAAAAAGAGGAAGAAAAAAGAAAAAAAAAATACAAGAGCACAGCATAGCTGTACATTTTTGGCACTTTTACAGAGAAAAAATTATGTTAAGTAATGTTAGCTATTTACATAACATTAAACAAAGAAAAATAATGTGACCCTGCCCTCTTTAATGAGAAAATGTCAAGCAAACTGTTTAATTTTCTCTACTTTAATTTATTCTTTAATTTTTCTCTGCTTTCATAATTGGAAGTTAGAATATAGTGTCATTATACCATTGTTATTACAATAGACATTATTTAGACAGTAGGTTGACATCAATTTGCAGGGCAATAATTTCAATATTATTAATTCAAAAGCGCAATGAATATTTTCTACGAAAATAATTGTTTTCTCCACAGGACTCTGCAGTGATTACATTAAATTTTCATTAAGATTGCCTTAATGATTCATGTGTTCAATTAATATTACAAAGCTTTCGCATTGAAACAATTTATAAAGAGAAGTTCAAGCACTCTTTCAATATTTTCATTACCAATTCAGGAGGCAAGCAATTTTAATTGAAAAAGATCATGTAGCTACATGATTTCAATTCTGTTCATTTCGATTGACAATTAAAAATAGAGGAGAAAAAGCTCTCCCTTTTGCCTCGCAGTTCCCATACAACAATAGATTACTAATCGGCGGACTTTGATGGTTCCAAACAATGCGCATGTTTCGGATTGCATGTCCGTCTTCGTTTAGCCTTCTCCCCCAATGGCACACATGCCGATTGCCAATTAATTTTCATTTGTTTTGACACTCCATAAATCATCCAAGCCTGGCTAGCGAATATTAGGCATACGCCCTGTTGCACCAGCGGCCCCCCGAAAAACTGACTCTGACTGTTGTTATTTACATTGGTCAAACAGTTGAAATGTTTACTTCGGACTGGAACTATTGGGTGGTGGCTAATTGTGGCGCATTTAAGGCCAGATTAGTCGCCTTTCCATTGGCTCCAAATGACACGGATGCTAATTACCATTATTATTATTATTATTATTATTGTGGCTATGATGATCTTAATCATCGTGATAAACAGCCAGCAGCACGCGCTCGTCCAAATAATGCGCTTGTTTGCTAAAGCCCATAAATAAATCGCTGCTTCTTTTTGTGGCCTGTGGGTTGTGGAGAGAGAGCTTAAGATTGTGGCATGACGACTTCTGGGGGCCAGCAGATGTTTGGCCATTTCGGGATTGAAGGCAAATATTTGCACGCCGGGAAGGGCGGCCTACAGGCAGGGAGAGAGAGAAGGGTCAGTAAGGGTCTAAGCAGGATCTGGTTTCATTTTAATTAAATTATTATACATACAAAAATCGTATTAATTACTTACTTGGGACTTTATCTAAATATTTCTTACTTATTAATTAATTATTTAGGTTTGATAATAAAAAGCTTAAAGATTGTATGCGCTTTATTTGGTATTTATACAAGTATATCATTATTTATGATTAAAGTCTGTGCCTCGTCAGGGTTTACCTTTATAATTATTTTTAAAGTAGCTTAAAATGCCTTTATTTATTATTTAAATTTCCCATTTAAATTTTCTTTTCAGTGATCACCTTTCTAATAATATAATGTTAAGCTTAAAATGCTTTTATTTCTTATTAAAATTTCGCATTTTAATTTTCTCTTCAGAGTTCGCCTTTCTAATTATTTTAAATTTAGCTTAAAACGCTTTTATTTCTTATTTCAATTTCCATTTCCCAAGAAACTTGACTTGACAAGTACAGAAACGTGTTCAGCTTGACAATTGGTCACTCTGGGGCCTTTACTTTTTCCACAAAATAAGTATTCATTTTCATAATTAAACATTTCCCATAATATTTCCATAAAATTGTGACGTTATCACACCAGATTCGTGCTCAGCATATAAATATAAACCATATGAAAATAAAGATACTACTTTTTTAATGCAAACCAATTTAACACCAAAATTCTAATATATATATATATATCTATAGAAATTAAGCTCTGAAACTTTCTGAATGCAAAGTAATTTAATACCAAAATTCTAATATATTTCTAAAGAAATTCAACTCAAAAACTCTCTGCCTAAAATGCTTACAAAGACATTTTTTGGTTCTAATTACTTGTACTTAAATCTAAAAAGTACTCAAGAAGCGAGGACAATAATTCAAAAGGCAGAAAATGTAAAAATTCTAGCCCCCACGTGGAAATTCCTTAGTCAGATTCCACGGCTAGCAACGTGGTGCAAGTGCACCTGGCTGGTGCGAGTGTTTCCTGAGATCAAAGTTGTAGCTTCCTATTTATAGAAAATAATTAGCTAAGCAATGCAAGATGGCTCACCTGCAAAGCGAAACACTTGTCGGGCCAGAAGCCGTGACATTATCCATGGTCCGTGGTCCCTGGCATATGCAGGGCAGCAAATGCCACGTTATCTCTCAACTTGACATTGACAAAGCTCCTACGGCCCATCTCCTTCCAGCTTTGTGCGTGAGACGAGATGAGATGAGTCGGCGACCCGTGGAGCAGCTCGCTGCCATGGTATTTGTTCATTAATAAATAACTTGACACTCTTTGTTTTAATCACGGTGTGTAGCTGAGAGAGGGAGAGAGAGGCCCCATTGAGCAGGTACACACAGGTACACCTACGTACTACTTATGTATTGTACCTGCCTTTGGTTTACACACATCTGTCACAGCTCTCCACCTGCCCACAATTAACAGATAAAGTTACGGCCGTCGTCCTAGTTTAATTACTCTTGTTCCGGCGACCTTTTGTATCTTAATTGTTGGCATCGTAATGATTGTGCGTGACTGCTGATTTTACATATGACTACCGAGTATATATGGTACAGCACATGGAGATGGAGTCGTTGGAGTAATTAACTCATCCTTTGAAATCCGTGGCAGCCAAAGATCTTAATTCACAGGTATCGCGCTTTTGTTAGGTAAAAGTTGTTGTCATGGTTTAAGTTCAAAAGGAGTAAGCTTTGCTTAAGTTTTAATGATGGTGCTTACCGTACTAGATTTTAGATTTATAGAACTTTCCTATGGATGAAGAATCCATTTGTATAATAACTCTTTTAAATCAATTAAATAAAAATAATAAAAATAAATAAATACCTAAAAATATTTCTTTAATAATGCCTTACTCTCAAGATTTTCCACTCTTATGGGATTATGATACTGCATTGTTGCGCTTTCTCTGTCTCTTTATGCACTTTAATGTGAGCTTTAATCCAATAACATAATAATTGATTTAATTTGTCGCATGAATGACAACAAATATTAATTAAAAAGTGCTTTACTCTCAGGTTTTCTGTTCCTATAGGGTTATGACACTGTACCTTTGCTCTCTGCGTTTTTTTATGCACTTCATTTAGAACTTCAATCCAATAAAATGATAAAATGAATTATTTTTTATATGAATATCTACAGATATTAATTCCAAAGATTAAATATTAAAATTTTCTTTTCGAATTGGGTTATGACACTGTATTTTTGTTCTCTATGTCTCTGTTGGGTAGAAACCAATGAAATTCTCAATGCAATCAAAGGTTAATTGATTTAATTACTCTAATATATACCTAAAAATATTAAACATTTAATTACTTTCAAAAAAAATTTTTTATGGGGCTATGACATTGTCTTGTTGCTCTCTACTTGCCTGGTCTGAAACTAAAAAATTTTATTGAATAATAGCAACAATGCAGTATTATAATATCTATAGAACTTTCTCATTTCAATTTAAATCTTTAATACAAATCTAAAAATTCTTAGAATTCTTAACATTTCTCCCTTGTAAAATCGTGAGCTAATTGGCTTAATAACTCGCGGTGTAAACATTGTCAAATTATCGTCTCCATATCAAGACCAATTAAATAGCTTTTCAAAACTCGTTTTGACTCGTGTGAATCGGAAAGGTTATCTCTGTTTCTAGCCACCCTGCAATCTCCATTACGACAACAGCTTACGGCAAATATTATCGAAGGGGGCTAGGAGTTATGGCGGTTAATGGGGATCTAATGACGATTCTGTAATTGATCGGGTTTCGCGTTCGCCACCCAAATTATATTGACAGACGGTCTGGAGGGTGAAGCGCTCAATTACTGGAAAAGAGCTTCACCTCGTTCCTGGCCAGCACCACCCACTCTGGCACTCTCGGCTGTCCATAAAGATTGTGTTGTGGTTATCTATCTACATTTAATCTGGGCCCACTGCCACTCCCACCATAAAGCAGACTCACTCACCCGCCATCCATGGTCACGTGAGCTGCTCATGCCTTATTTGAACAGATTTGTATTATAATTTGTATACAGTAAAAGACGAAAACACCTTCCACACAGATCTTAGAAAGTTTTCCGCGCCGAAATGGAGAGTGTTTAGTTTGTGTTTTTTGTGTGTTTCTGGAAATGATCTAGTGTATATTGAGGTGCTTTATTTATTCCCTCAATCAGCAGGCGAAGAGAAACCCTGGTGGTGCTCTGTTCTGTTGAGTCATGGTTACCAAAATATTTAATCAGCGAGCAAATAGAGCGGAGGCTTTTATTTTCTTCGAGTGTATAATATATAGCATATCTCTATAGGGGAGGGAGGCTGCTCTTGGGGTTCAGGGTTCTCGGATTTGTGATTCTTTTCGGTGGCCACGACTCTTTGCTTTATCTGATAAACGCAGAAGATATGAAGAACGTTTCCCCTTTTATTTTTTTGTTTTCTTGCACCCACGCTGACGCTTTATTTGTCCAGATTCCATTTAATTGCGCATCGTCCGGCGGAGAGAGAGAAAGTACCAGGAGCGGAGACGCCTCGCTGACAGGTTCCTGCTGTCCCCCGTCCCCGCCATATTGCAACACGCAACGAGGAGAGCTTCATGGCCGACGACGATTTGCGGGCACTGGTGGATAGCCTGGATGACGCCTCGCAGGAGGATTTGGCCAACGTCATAGCCAACTTCTCGCTGGACATGCTGCAGCGGGCCAGCGCCCTAATTGGCGCCCAGCAGCCGCACAGTGGGGCGCTCCTCGTCAACCGCACGCAGCAGTGTCAGCACCAGCAGGAGCTGGAGGAGCTCCAAGCGGCCGCAGCCGGTGGCAAGCGGGTGAGTTGTCCTTGGTCCTCCTCCTTCTATAAATATGCCACTCAAGAGGAGGATTCGCTTTCCCAAAGGGACCATTGCCCATAAATTCCCAGACAGTCCCCAAGCTTACTTTATGTGTAAAAACTAATTAGAGACAGCGACTAGTGTAGTGACTTGTTTGTTGGCCAATCCAGGAACTCGGTCATTTTACGCGGCACTAAACCATTTGATGTATTTAATTATAAGCAAGTATAATCATATATGGCTCAATAAGCCCCTTAATTGATTTATCGGTAGAAGTCAGGGTAGAAGAGCAATCCAGGGAGTTATTAATTTAATCATTCTTCGAGTGTACTTATTAGGAAATAATGCAATTACACAAAGGTCAGTGGAACTTGAGCTTGGGTTATAGTCGGTGTATTGTTTTGATCGGTATTCGAAGGTCTCAGAGTTAGAGATGACAAAACTTCGATGTTAATCGATTTAAAATCGTTTTTTTATATTTGTAAAAATATTGTAAACTGTGAACTTCTTCAATGACGTATGTTTATTTGGTTTTATAATAACTTTAATATTAAAGTTAAAGCCTAGAAAATATAAGGAGACCAAAAGTAGTAGCCTGAGAGTTAGAGCTGGCCAAGCTTCGATGTTAATCGATTTAAAATCGATATTAAGCATATACAAATATCGTTAACTTTGAACTTCTACAATATTTTAACTTCCTATGCTTAAATTTTTTTATAATATAATTTAATTTTTAAATTATATACGCCAATAATTTAATTTTTAAATTATATTCCTAGAAAATATAAAGAAATATGCATAACTTGGTACCCTCAGAGTTAGAGATGGCAACACTTCGAAGTTTATCGATTTTTTTCTTTCAAAAATTTCGTAAACTTTGAACTTTTTAATTTTTAGGATTACTTTTCTATAAAATAGAGCTTAATAATAAAGCTTAAAGCAAAGAATACAGAAAGAAATACTATACGTTACTTATTTATATTTATTCCCTTTTAAATATTGCATTTTCGCAAAATAAAACGCACTTAAAACCTTCTTAAAACTCATTCGACAAGCATTTCCCTATAAATAAAATTCTAGAAAAAATAATAAATAAATATCATGCTCAACTCAGCAAGTTCTCTCCAACAATTCATCATTCAATTAACATTTTGATAGCAATCATAACAGCATTCCCCAAAGGCAACAAGCCAAGCTATAAATATTTTTAATTACCCATTGTTTTGAAGAATCAATTTATTTTTCTGGACTATTTGAACGAAATTTGCCAATTAATCGTTGGCGCTAATTGATCCATCTTCTAGAGCGAAGAATAATTGCCTTCCTTCCCATCCATCCATCCATCCGTCTGTCAGTCTCTGTTCCGTTTTGTAGGAACAATATTGTGGAAACCAAGGCAACTTACATTCAGATTAATTTTTGGGAAAATATTCTAGGCCGAATTTTATTTCCGGAAAATGCAGCAGGCAGAACCAGCAAATATTTATTTATGTATTCCTCTTGGGCTGTAAACAAAATAAAAGCCAAGGAAACCCACTTGAGGCTGCATTTTGGCATTTTTGTTTATCGTTTATCCCGAATTTATAAATACGATCAAAGGGGCACAGAGGAGGGACAACTTTCAAGGGCGTTAAAAATCAGTGAAGCTAAAGCTATATAGCTGACTAATGAATGAAAATCAGCAAAGCAAAGACAAATATTGGCGGAGTTCCCCCCGTGTGTTTGGCTTGCTCGTTGACAGCTCCCAGTGTCGCGTGGCTAAGTCCGATCGCATTAGCTGTCACCTCAGAGAGCCAAGAGCTTTGGCTTATCAGCCAAGACAATAAAAGAATTGAAAGGAATTCTTTGGCAATTCTCCGGGTCTTTGGAATTGTGCAATGTCAGCTGATAAGGCCCATAAAAATATCAATGGGAGCTGCCAACCAGCACCGTCGTATAATTAATATATATATATTCGCTATATCCGTATATCTGTACGAAATTGTTTAGCGCGCCATTGCAAATATATAAATAAAGCCAGCAGTGGATATATATATATCTCTGCATGTGTATAGATTTTTGGAAATTTGATTAAAAGAAAAGACCAGCGTCCGAGTGCGTCAGAGCTATAAAAGCCAAAGTCCAGCGAGGGATGAAGATGAAGACATAAAGATACGGTGTCAGCTGGAAGGCATAAATCGGGTGTACAATCGGTTTTAATGGGGTTGACTTAGGTCGGTTCCGTTTAGATAGACAAAACTTAATGACCCAGCGGAATCGGCATCATTAAACGGCTGTAAATATTTAAGTTGGCTTACGAAACTATGTTTTCTTTTAAATATTCTTAGCTTGTTTTTCTTTACAGATTTTAACATGTCCCAGTTCCTTCGATTCGGTGTTGTGTTGGCCCCAAACCAAGGCTGGAAGTCTGGCGGTGTTGCCCTGCTTCGAGGAGTTCAAAGGCGTGCACTATGACACCACAGGTTAATTAACCTATAATTAATATTAATTTATATTTAAATATTTAATTAATTTTTTTTTTTTTTTAGAAAATGCCACTCGCTTCTGCTTTCCCAATGGCACCTGGGATCACTATTCGGACTATGATCGCTGCCATCAGAACTCTGGTTCCATTCCCGTTGTGCCGGACTTCTCGCCCAGCGTCGATCTGCCGGCCATTATTTATGCCTGCGGCTATTTCCTAAGCTTTGCCACCTTGGTGGTGGCCCTCATTATATTCCTCAGTTTTAAGTGGGTTTCTATTTATATATTTTATTATTTTATTTAAATTATTTATAATATCTATCATTAGAGATCTGCGCTGCCTGCGTAACACGATTCATGCGAATCTATTCCTCACCTACATCACCTCAGCTCTGTTGTGGATACTCACCTTGTTCCTGCAAGTGGTAACTAAAGTTACATGTAATTAAACTTAATTATATTATTGAATTTAATAACTAATCAAACAGATAACCACCGAGTCTAGTCAGGCTGGCTGCATAACGCTGGTCATCATGTTTCAATACTTTTATCTAACCAACTTTTTCTGGATGTTTGTGGAGGGTGAGTTCAAAGGCCTGTCTATAAATAAACTATAATAAATTAATTTATTTATGTATGCCCGACTTTTATAGGCCTCTATCTGTATACGTTGGTGGTGCAGACGTTCTCCAGTGATAACATTAGCTTTATTATATACGCTCTCATAGGCTGGGGCTGTCCAGCTCTGTGCATTTTGGTCTGGTCCATAGCCAAGACCTTTGCCCCACATCTCGAGAATGAGCACTTCAATGGGGTAAGTTGGCATAAATTATATTAATAAATATATTTAACCTTTTCCTCTATTTTTTTAAGCTGGAAATCGAGTGCGCCTGGATGCGTGAATCTCACATTGACTGGATATTCAAGGGTCCCGCCTCCTTGGCTATAGTGGTTAACTTGGTATTTCTCATACGCATCATGTGGGTAGGTCTTACATACATATATTAATTCTATATTATAATTTAAACCCTTTAAATTGTTATTGTGGTTGTAATGTCTATTATTCTTTATTCTTTTCACTTTTAAATGTGTTTTAGTTTTCGTTTTCCAAATCTTAGTGTGACCGTAGTCTTCCTTTTTACTTAATCCTAATTTCATTTATCTCGGCGGAATTTTACCATAAAAGCTACGTACTCAGACACACGAAAAGTGTTCCTAAGCAGTGCGAGGGAGCGAGAGGGAGACTATAGAGAGAATCTATATATAAGTTAGTCTATGTTTCGACTCAATGCTTAGGAACACTTTTCGCGTGTCTGAGTACGTAGCTAAAATGCTAAATGTGAAAAGCTAAATGCTAAATGCTAACAAAATATATATTTTAATCTCTTAAAGGTTTTGATCACCAAACTGCGCTCTGCCCACACGCTGGAAACGCGTCAGTATTACAAGGCCTCCAAGGCCCTGCTGGTGCTCATTCCTCTTTTCGGGATCACCTATCTCCTGGTGCTCACAGGACCCGAGCAGGGTATCAGTCGGAATCTCTTTGAGGCCATCCGAGCCTTTCTCATCAGCACGCAGGTTGGACTATCATTAAACCCTTTATAAACCTCGGATTATAATATTAAATTCCCCCTCTACAGGGCTTCTTTGTGGCCCTGTTCTACTGCTTCCTCAACTCCGAGGTCCGGCAGACGCTGAGGCATCGCTTCACCCGGTGGCGGGAGAGCAGAAATATCCATAGGAACAGCTCCATCAAGAACCGCAGGTGGGCCAAGCAAACCAATCTCACTCAAGGCTCGCGACTGCACTCATTTGGCATATTAACGCATCGGTGTTGTTGTGGCTTTACCCTTGACATATATATTGGCTTTACACTATGTTTATGCACTATTTAGTGGGTGTGGCTTTGGCTGCTAATTGTAGTAGTTGTCGTCGTCGTCGTTGTTGTCACTTAACCACAGTTAATTTCCATTTCAGGCATCGCGCCTCCAAAGACTACTCGCTGAGATCGCGAACCGAAAGTCTACGGTGCGTATACGCAATGCTCCTGTATATGCTTAATCCCTAGTTCCGCTTCCTAAACACTAATCCCAAAGCTAAATTGCACTCGTTTCGCTTACTAACCCGCGCTGTAAAATATTATTATTTCTCTTATAATTTATCTTATATCCTTAAGTTTCTCACCTGGGTTCTCTTCCGTTCTGTTTATCCTTCTTTCTCTTGTAGACTGACATCAACAAGTCCTGTGCCCACCGGACACTATGAATGAACACCACCAACACACCGCACACACAAATAAATGTATACGACCCAGAGATTTCCCCCTCCTCACATAAATATTACATTTAGAGCATACTGTATATCCCTCTTTGTCCATAAGTATTTTTTGCATGCTAAAGTTTACACCTTAAGAGCTCAGATTAAAGTATTATATTTTTTATAAACCATCTGTCGTGGCCTCTGGTTTCTTGTGACTAATTTTCATTGATTTTCAGCACGGAGGAGTGTGTGATCTGCCTGCGACCAACGCCACACACGCGGCTGGGATCCTTGCAGCGCTACCACAGCATCGACATCACCGATTTTGTTTAGGTTTACTTGGGTTTATAGTATAACTTTATATATAATATTTGTTCCTTTTCGAAGAAGTAGCAGTTGAGTGCTCAGAAAATCAAGTCCTAGGAGTTGTAGGTGCTATGTAAAAAACACCAGACTTGGCTTAGGTAGGGAGAGTCTGGGATAATGGTCATACGATGTGTTTCCTTCCAATGAAAGATAAAGCTCAAAGGCGCCATGCAAAGGAAACAGATCGGGCGTTCCCATCTCCAGATATTCTATAAGGTTTTCACTTCAAGAAACACAAAGTTCCGTCACAGCAACTCCAAGTACGGGTACCTCCTGTCTGGTTCTATCCTTAGCTAAAGGTTTGAACGCTTATAAATCTTATAAATCGAAAATCAACTAAAAATCATCGAAGCCGGGAGAGGAACACCATCAAACGTTGGAATTTCTCTCAGATCCTATAGTTTTACATATATTCTGCTATTTCTGTATCGAAAATCTTTATCTTAAATCATGTTAAAACATCGAAAAATCTCCAAAACAAGAAGAAAATCAGCATCAACCAATTGAGTTTCTTACAGTTCCTTAGGACTTGTATATGTTCTGCTATTTCTGTATCGAAAATTATATATTTCGCTTACAATTTACCATGAACTTAGCATAAATAAGAGCTTCTGTAAGAGCTACTGTAAATATAGTCAAATATACTGTCAATGAGTTCACAAAACCCAACAAAATAGTACATGTGCCACAAATTCCACTGTAAAACCAAAGATCCATATAACAACAAGATGGGTAAAGCCATACAATATGTACGATCTCAACTTTGAGCTAGCGAGGGGAGCTAATTTCTTGCTTACTGAAAAATGGCTTGCATACTGCAATACAAATTTGTGGCCTTTGGCATCTTAGTAATTATATGGGTCTTTGGTAGAACCTTCCTACCTTCTAGTAGGTTTCCTTCACTGTAAATAAAAACCCCAAGAAAGACACCCCAAAAGAAGTTCCCATAAGATCAGTCGCCTTCTTGGACTGGACTTGTAGTTTATTTTCGAGAGTGACTTGCAGTTACAGCATAAATTGTTGTTAAACTAATGTAGATTCATGATTTTCGGTTTCTTCGCTCTTTTTTCTTTCTTTTTTTGATTCTCTTAAGTACGAAAACAAGTGGCTAACATAGGGCTTTCATTCCAAACAACGTTCCAAATCGAAAGGAAAACAAACTGTGAATACACCCCAACCGTTTTTACCCCCTTTTATGTTCTTTTGTTTCAGTGTACATTCTAGATTAGCTAATCTAATTTACTAGTCATCGAGTTGTGTGTGTGTATGCGTGCAAAAATTTGTCGTAACGATTAATTGTTAATGTCTAAGGTCTAAGTTTTACTCATTTTTAGCAGTTTTCTCGTTTTACTTTCTGATTCTTAAGGTCACATTGTTTATATCACTGAAAATGTAATTTAATGTATACTATATAACTTAAGGCAACGCGAAATAAAAGAAATACAGGAAACTAGACAAAAACACAGGTAAAAAGAGGTCGAAACAGATCAGATTCCTTAATAATAAATGTTCTGCGAATAAAGCTTTTTTCAAATTATATCAAAAGGGTTCGTAATTTCTTAATTGTGGTTGCTCTTAATAGAAACTACGTATTAATATATATCGTAAGCCTATGTCTGTGAATTGGATGCGTATGAAATCTACAACTAAGTCTATGAACGCTAGTGTTCAACGTCGGTCGTCGCTCAACCTCGATCATGTCTGCAATGTGCGCTATAATTCGCGATGAATTGTACTAGTTAGGGGTTATGGGTGACTGAGGGGTGAGTGAATGTGAGTATATGCTCTGTGTGTTTTGTTCTATGTAAACGAAATTCGAGTCACGGTTCATGCCAGAAACCATTTCAAACAGTCCTCGGTCGCCTGCTTCGCCTGCTTTGAAGCCTAGGTATCCTATCCGTATAAAATAACAATTAGACTAACAACTAACTAACGCACATGTCGGGAGGGGCTGGGGTTGGGTATGGGGTTCTTAGAGGGTCCTTAGAGGTAATATCAAATGCATTCGCCGGGATTCTGGGCGCAGTATTTGGGAAACAGAGCCTCGGCCCTAATGCCCAGCTCGACGAGGCGATTGCGGAACAAGGAGATGCGGCGGAACACATCCGGCGGCACTATGTCAATGTCATGATCATCGCTGGGATCCGACCACAGGCGCTCCGCCAAAGCAGCAGTGCGCGGCCACAGCCGATTGTCCAGCTGGTTCTCGTCCACCTGCTCCGTCCACATGCAGGCCTCGCCTCCCAAAACCTAAACGAGAGAGAAGTACTAATATGTAAACACCTCCTTTTCTCAATCCGAAACGTGTCGATCGCTCTTTTGGCCAAACCAAAAGTGACAGTATGTTCTTTTTTAAAAAATCTAGCTTAATTCTCTTCACTAATGTGACCAGTTAGTATAATGTTATCGATAATAGTCCTAACGCATAGAATTAAGCTAGATTTTTAAGAAAAGCATATACGGTCACTTTTGGTTTGGCGAATAAGAACGATCAGCTCGTGAAAAAATCGAGAAAAAACGAAATCATTAGAAATTAAATCAATCCTACGTTATTTGAAAATAAAAGCCTGGTTTACAAATATAGGACATATAATATATATAGAGAAACCTTACCTGCTTCCTGTGCTTCTTGTCCAAGCGCATCCTTTCCCAAGGCCTATGCTTGTAGACATTCTGCCAGGTGCGGTACGGGGCACAGGCCGCATCGCCGGTGGCCCGCCAGCTGCCAAAGCCGCAGTCCAAGTACCAGGCATCCACATGGGAGAAGATCACATTGTAGCCATTGTCCAGCAGATCGTAGTTCTCCTGCCAGGTGCTGCCGCCCCACACCTGAACGGCGAATTGACTGTGAGGAAGACACTTGGTGTTGGTCAGGGCGCTGGACCAAACGGCCACGTATTTGGGGGCCACGCCATTGTTGGCCAGCTTCAGTCTGTCAGGAAAGAATTAATAAAAAAAGATATATAGAGGAGACTCTCTACCCACCTGGCCATCGCCTGCAGCATGAAATCACACCACAGACCCCTTAGATCCGTGTCATTGAAGTACTGCGCCCAGCAGTCGAGATTCACCTCGTCGCCCCCGAGATGGAAGAGATCCGTGGGCCCCGTGTGCTGCAGCAGCTCCTCGTAGAGGCGCTGCAGTATGAGGTAGGTGTGGTTGTTCTTCGGATTCAGCTGGCCGCAAGGCGGCTCACCGCAGTAGAAGCTCCACGGCTGCTGGTTGATGCACATGGCCAGCTCCCCCAACCCTCGCTTCGGTCCCCAGTCCCACCCATTGCCCGCATGGGCAGGAGCATCGATCTCGGGGATGACCTGTACCCCATAGATCTTGGCAAACTCGGCCACCTCACGCACATCCTGCTCGGTGTAGGTCTCGCTCTCCGAATAAGCACCATGCTCGGCCAGCTCCGGGTAGTAGCGTGAGATGTAGGGGAAACTCTGGGCATCCGTGAGGTGCCAGTGGAAGCGATTCAGCTTGGACAGGCCCATGGCCACAATCGTACGCTTGATGGCTTCGACGGAGAAGAAGTGACGCGAGGTGTCCAGCATGAGGCCGCGATAGCGGAACTTGGGGGCATCCTTCACTTTGCTGTTGGCGTACGTGTGCAGCAGGCGGTCCTCGTCGTCGAACCAGATCAGCTGCTGTAGCGTGGACAGGCCATGGCGGGCTCCAAAGTAGGAGTTGGCCATGATCTCCACCTGGAGGCGGTGGCCATCGGCTAATTAGGGATAAAACCATTGAGACCTATGTTATAGAACCCCCAGAATCAGTTAATACTTACTGTTGGAGGACAGCTGATAGCTCTCATCGTTGTCCAAACTAAAATTAACATCCCCCGACTTGTGCACACTGATCTTGACCTGTACACTGGCCAGATCCCCCGCCTGCTTGACCCCAAAGGTGGCTCCAAAAAGCGTAGCTGCAGGGCTTTCATTATCCGCATGACGCCTTAGCTTCGAAGAGGCCTCGCTGACCGTGGGCTCCGAGTTAGTGCCGCCATAGTCCAGCCTCTGAATCTGTCGCAGATCCTTCACGAACCAATCAAAGGCCAACTGCAGCTGCTTGCGCACCTCCCGATGCGAGGTGTCCACCTGCAGCTGCACATCCTCCACGGAGAAGCTGTGCGTGTGAGAGCTGAGCAGGAATTTATGGGTAGGATGCGGCCAGATGTTGATGTCACCGCACGTCATCGAGCAGCTGATGAACGAGACTCGCTTCCCAGACTTGCCATGATGGCTCACCCGCAGGCATCGGTCACTCTCGCACTTGTATGTCCAGGACTTCTCAACGGGTCTGATGAAGAAGGATTGGATTGGAATTTCCGCAGCTTAATTGGCAGACGACTTACATGGGAAAGGCACTGGCATCCCGGTGGCTGTGCGGTCGCTCCAGCGCCTCATTGTAGGCCTGGGCCTTGGTGGCTCCCTGATTCCAGTACAGCACCGTCAGGATAAAGATGGCACCGGAGAGCAAAGCCAAGAGAGCTCGGCGCAGCGAGACGGCCAGGGACATCTTATAGAGATAACGTAGGCTGGAAGGAAAAGTTGGGAATGAGTTCTGGAGTCGAGAAATCCCATAATAAGAGCTAAGCCAGCTAGGAGCTTGTTTTCTCTTGGTTAATAAACTTTTTATAAACAAAATACCAGGCCTGTAATTAAGTTTTTGAGTGAAAGCAACTTCTATGAACTATTTTTAAGCTATTATCCTTATTAATTATAGTGAAGGTTTAATTATAAATTGCTGGGCACTAGATTTCCCCCTAGTCTTAGCTTGTCCACCCTCCCACCAGTTGACATCATCATCTGTAGTTCAAAGAACTAAGTCCACAATAGCAGCAGGTCGTGTCGCAGACCCTTCCTTGGAGGAACCAAGGACAGACATCGAACTTTAATCAATGCTCGCGACTTGGGCTTGACGAGCGATAAAATCAAAGGAAACCAAACACGAGGAGAGAGGAGTTGGGGCCACCGCCACATGCCATTTAGTGGCAATTGTTTGTTGTTCTCCTTCCAAGAACACGCACACATGCCACACACCACCTTCGAGGCACGCTAGGGAATTGGGCTGTCCTGGTGGCGCCGCGGCTGGCAACATAATGAAAAATCGAAGACAAAGACGACGCTCACCCAAGTTTGCTGAAGGAGTCCACATGGTAGTATCTATAGGCCATAATTTTGAGCAACTTAAATATTGAAATTTGATTGAGGGATGACTCGAAGCACTTTAAGCCCTACAAAGTGTCTCCCTTAGCCACAGTTTAACCCCTAAACACCTTAGTTTCCACCCCAAACCCTATCAGATTTACCATATAACCTATAATCTAAGGCTTTATGCTGCTTCCTTATCGATTTCAAATCAAATTACTTAACAAATGAGTCGAGGAGGTATATATTTTTAGGGCGGGCACTTTTAAACTTTAGCATAGAATGAGGACGAGGGCGAGACCTTGCCACCAATGGAGAATGGTACCAGGTGCCAGGTGGTGATGGTGTCGTGACTCCCAGCACGAGTACGAGAGTGTGTGTATATGGAACACACCTGTAAGGCAGCAGTGCAACCTTTGCGTGTGCGATCGAAGCTGGAACCACCAGCGAGACCTTAAAATTTTCATTACGCTTCATGTGAAAATATGAAATACTTTCGCAGGTCATGCAACAAAAGGGGATTTCTCCTTTTCAGTCTTCGCTGTTGCCACCGGCAACCAGAGGAGGAGGTTAACTAACGCTGCTGGGTGGGTGACCTGCCATTGCATTGGACGCGTGTGCTCTCTTACTTGTGGCCTGGCCCCATCATTACCTTGATGGTCGTGCATAATAAATCAACAGGCATGCATAATTAATGCTGCCAATGCTTGAAAAGAGGGCTGAGGGGAAGAAAGGATTGCTGTGACTGTGACAGCCTCATTAGTTCCCACACACACGCGGCACGCAGCGGCTCAGGGCGACTGTCAAAAATATATTTGTAAAAAGTGTAGCATACATTGCTGCGCTTTCAGGGGGCTTTCCCTGGTTTAAGGCTTTGTAAGTGGGTTAAAAATTGGAACAGATATTAAAATAGAGCATCTATAATGGGGAGGTTAAATAGAGATATTTTAATATATATTTTATACATAATTTTTCTGTTTTAATGCTTATAAAACTCTAACAAAGTAAGAAGTAAGAATAAATTAAAGAATAATTGTAACTGGGACTTTGATATAAAGGTTATTAAGTATTAAAGATGGTTGCTATTTATTTTTAAATATTTTTACACGCTTTCTTTAGTTATTTTTATATAAATTCTATAAAGACTCTGGTTCAAGGTCTAGTAAGCACTGAACAAAGTTAGAAGTAAGCAAAAACTAAAGAAGAAATTTAACTGGGAATTTGATATTATTGTTTTTAAGTATTTAAGATGGTTTTATAATTATTCTAAAATAATTTTACAGTCTCTTCAATAATTTTTATATAAATTCTTAAAGACTTTCGATGAAATGCAATTTAACAGGGACTTTGATATTGAGATTGTTGACTTTTTAAGATTGTTTTGTATTTATTCTAAATAAGTTTACCGACTTTCTTGAGTAATATGTTTCTTAGAACACCGGACAAAGTCGAAAATGTCAATTTAAACTAAATCAGGCTTTAGTATTTTATATTAAATAAGGAAAGTAGTGTAAAATATAATCTAAAAGAGCTTTAATAAATTCTAGAAGCTAAATTCGTTGTATTCCTGTTTTTAATTGATTTCTAATTAAATTATTTAAATTATGTAAAATATAACCTAAAATAAGCTATATATGCTCCTTCTTGTAAATTCCTTTCCGATTTAATATATTTCAACCTTTTCTGAGATATTCCCCACCTATAACTACAATCATTATTTCTCCCAAATAAAGCAAACTGTCACTTGGGCTTTGGGCCGCCACAGAGGTGGCTTTGTCGGTTGCCTCGGTTGCTTACCCGCAACGCGTGCGCAGAGCGGCCCCCGAAAGTGACCAGAAGCGGCCGAAACTATCCATCATCATCGTTGGGCCCCCGCATCTCCCTTGTGCACCGAGTCACCCTAAAGCTGACCCAGTGCTCCTGCTCCTCCTTCTCCTCCTCCAGAGAGAGACGCTCTAATGAGTCACGTTTGCCAGCTGCCAACTGTTGAGGGGCGGCGGCGTGACACACAAAACGTGGCTGCCGCCCGATGCTGATGCTCCTCCTGCTGCGCCTCCTACAGCTGCTCCTGCTCCCGTCCGGTTGTCTTCCTCCTCCTGAATTGACAAATTTTCTTTTCACACAAATCTAAAATTATGCCAGAGAGATGGAAAGCTAAAATTGTAGCAGCAGCAGCTTTTGTGCGCCATTCACGGCCGTCGAGCGGCAAGAACAACGTGCTCTTCAGCGCGCGCGACACTCGAGGTGCAGGCAACAACTACGGCCGTGCGGAGAGCCCAACTGCCGCCCAACTGCTGAGCCGCCGACGTAGCGCGGATTTCAAGACGATCCAACACTGCCGCCGCCGCCGCCGACGCCGCCAACAAACAGTTGGCACAACCAGAAAAACACACACAGGACGACTGAGAGCGAATGAGAGAGGGCTGGGTAGTGGTGCACAGAGAGAAATTTGTGCTATAGGTAATTTGCATATTTTCTGTAAGCTAATTCTCATAATAAATTGTTCAAAATATAATAGAGTTCTATGAAAATATTGGGATTTATATACAATAAACAATAAAGTTATTTTCCAGAACCCTGATTAATATTTTATCCAAAGATTTCGCAGGAAAATATTTTAAATAATTTGTGGGCGGTAGAGGGCGTGAGAGATAAGGGTTCCCTGAGATATAAGGGTTCATACATTCAGGCGGATACGCGGACAGAAGGACAAACGGACAACACTAAATTAACTCACCTTATTATACTAATTAATGACACTAATGTATAATGAATGTTTAAATATGACTCCTTCTGCCTGATGTCTACATTTTATCTTAACATTGAGATCTAGGTGTTTAGACAGACAAACGGACAGACGAACTGACGGACAAGGATTAATCTAGCTATACTGATTAATACTATATAAAGTTTATGGGTTTAAAAGAGTCTCCTTCTGCCTATTTATATCTACAAACTATATTATCTACAAATTTTCTTACCATTCTTATGATCTTTGAGATCTAGGGGCTTTTACGGACAAACGGACAAGGCTAAATCGACTTGCCTGGTGATGCTAATCAACTGCCTTTTACTTAATTGGAATAAAAGCAATAATAAAAAAAATAATAAAATAAAATTAATACAAATTACCCTTTCAAAATAAAAATAAATAATACAAATAATAAGGCTTTTTCCTAAAAAGAACTCGAGTGACTCCCAAAAATAAAAATGAATTCCTAGCTAATAACTTTTCTCTCTGTGCAGAGCAAACCGAGAAAGCAAAAGAGAGGGGCGACAAAAATGGCGTGCAACTATTTACATATGTTCTTGAACCAACTCGGGGCGACTGTGCCGGTGCCCGTGCCAGTGCCTTCCTGCGATTGTGTGCAGCTGGCTTTCGGTTCTACCTATGGGCCACAATCATAGTCATAGACTGGGAAGAAGCTGCTGAGAGAACAGTGCGGCCCCGAATATTGGGCAGGCGCCACACTCTCCCCCAAAAAATGGCCATTTAAATGTTTGTACGAGTGCGCGAAACGCGTCATAAATTAAAAGCAAATTTGCCCGAAATAATACGTGCATTTCAATTAGTTGCTAACGGCTGGCAATTATAATGATGATTGCATATGGGAGATGCCCGACCCGGCCCGGTCGTAGGTGCCATAAAACGTGGCCGATATGCAAATGGTTTAAAGATTTCATTTAGGCATTTAAGCGAAGCATTTTTGAAATTGCTGCCATATTGTTGCAGTTTTTGAAAATGGGGGAGTGGGTACTGACATATGTTGAAGGGAAATAAATGGGGGTTGTCTAAAAATAATGAAAGGGGAAGGGGGCCTTGCTCTTGAAATAGGTTTTATTATTATTTAAATTTAATGAGGCTATTATTACATTTTTATTACAGCAATTTTCAGCTTTTAAACAGATAATATTGCGCTTATTTACCCAAAAAATTAGGTATACGCAATGTGGGCTTAAAACTGAACAAAAATAGGGTTAATATATGAAAAAATTAATACAATAAAATATGAAAAATTAAAAATAAAATCTTACTTTAATATTCAATTTAAATTTTAATGTTTAACATTTTTTTTCTAGCCTTATTTGCCTTTTCCTTAACCCCACATCACGCATCCGCCCTGTGTGCCGCCTGCATGCTCAATATGCGCGACGCTTACTGTTGCTTCTGAGTCGCATTATTATTTATGGCCGCATGCCGTGAAAAATGTCAGTTGGCGACAAGTGTTGTTCAAATGGCATGCACGGTTGCCACAACAACAACAAATACAGGCAGCAGCAGCAGCAGCAACTGTGGCAGTAGCAACAGCAGCAGCAGCAACAGCAGCAGCAACAACAGCAATAATGACAAGCCATGCGAGCATACAAAAGCATTTTGGCGCTCAATTTGACGTGAAACGTGCAGGAACAGAAAACTTGAGTGAGTGAACGGCGAGTGAAAGGGATACAAAGGGAAGCTCAATACAAATAGCCGTGCTTGGCCTTTGTCGTCGACTCTTCCTTTATCCTGACAACCTGCCTGCCCCAAAAACTAAAAAGAGAGGGAAGGCAGTCACTGAAAAATGGGCAACGCAACTTGTAACAGGCAAGCAGCAACCTCAGCAGCAGCAGGAAAAGCGGCAGCAGCAACACACGAAGTGAAAAGAGCCCCAGCCGAAGTGTGTTGCCATTCGGTTGCCAAGGCAACTTCGTCGGGGCCCACAACAAAAGGATAAGCCAAGCCAAAGTCCTCAGCCAGGCCAGGCCAGCCAGCCAACCAGCCAGCGAGCGGGCGAACTAGTCAGCAAGTCAAGCCGGAGCTCAGTTGCAGCAGCGCAACGCATTTGCCCAGACGCACAACTCGCTCGCGATTCGCGGCCAAAAACTACTAAGGACTACAAGTTACCGAAATAGACTTATTTTTTGCCTTGGCCATCGATCGAACACGGCGGAAAAAAAGCAAGAGATCGGGAAAGGTTTTAATTAATTTAAATAAAAGGGTGAATAAAAAAATAATAGAAGTAAATAAATAAAGCTGAAGATCAGGCTGCTTTTAAGGTGGAAATTAATTGCTGAATTTTTAAAAGGATAAAAAGTGCTAAACAATGATAAAATCTAACAAAGCTAACTAGCTAAAATTCCATAGTGAAAGTTTTTAAAGAAAAAAAGCCCTAATTGTTGAATAAGGAATACAAACTAAGGAATACAAGAAAATCCTTCTCTAACGAATTCTAGCTCCCCTAAAATATCTAAAAAATTAATTCCCGTGTAGTGTGTGGTATTGGCTTGGCCCTGCTTGAGCTAGTGTTGCCTTCGGGTCGTCGGTCGGTTGCGAGGGCTAGCAGTCGCTGTTCGTCCTTGCTGCGGTCTAGAGCCCCACTAGAAGCTAGAGGGTTAGTCACCAGCGAGTCCTGGCCGAAAGCCATTCTAGATGCGCCCTCGAGGCAAAGGTGTGCGTGCTAATGGCATTGTAATGAGTGCGCCGCCGTGCTAATCGTTATGCAATCGCCCCGTTTCGATTTGGATTTGGACTTGAAGTCGCAGTGAAATGTCTCTCAAGCGTTATGCAACCAAGGCGGGAGCGGGTCATAATCAGACCATACCGACCGCGACAACAACGCCGGGAGTTTCAACCTTATCCGACAGCGAGGAGGAGGAGGAACTGCAGTCCCAATCCCAGGAGCATGTCTCGTCCTCATCCTCGATTACCACATTCACCACCTACTATACCAGCGGTCTGGGGCAATATCATCAGCAGCGCGGCGGCCCAGGATCTGTCAGCTCAACCGGCGGCGGTGGTGGCGGAGGAGGACCTGGCGGACCCCAGACTTATGCAAATGTTGTCAACGGAAATGTGAATCTGCTGCTTGGCGGGTAAGTCTCTGACAGCTCCAAGCCACTGACAACTGATGGCGAGGTGAAGCTCGTGGGAAATGCAAAAGAGTGGCACAACAGCAAACACACAACACACACACTCGTCATGGCTGCAACTTTTGGCCAAGCTAAGCATTCCCACAAGTCCCCTTCTGGCCATTAATTAATTAGAGTTGGCAGGAAAGTTGGATGGACTCGGACTTGACGGGAATCAATCAAATATTTACATTTTTAAGGAAGTTTTTCTAGAAATTCTGGCTTAGATCGATAAAGCCAGCTAGCTTTTATTTCGGTGCACTTGTACTTGGGGTTAATTCTCTTTGATTACTGAAACAGGGCTGTAATTTGAGGCTATTAGCTAGATATCTCTTATCTGTATGTTAGCCACTAACTTCAGGTAATGTAAAAGCGGGTTTAAGCTAACTGAAAGGTTTATTTATTATAGATAAGTCAGTAAATATGAAACAGGGCTAGCATTAGAGGTTGCACAGAAAGAAATCCCGTCTATGGTTAAATCACTAACCTGAGGTTAACTAAAGTCTGCGTTTAACTAGCTAAAATATATGGTTATTATTATCTTTAGAACATTAAGTAAACATAACTGAAACATGGCTATACTTTGAGGCTAATATCTAGAGACCTCCTAAATATTGGTCAAACACTAACCAGAGGTTAACTAAAATTTGTATTTAACTAGCTAAATATATTGATATATTGATGTTTATCTTTAGATAACTCAGTAAATATTACTGAAACATCGCTATCATTTGAGGTTACCATCTAAACATCCCTTAGCTATTGGTCAAACACTAACCTGAGTTTAGCTAAAAGCTGGTTTTAATTACCAGAAAAGTATATTTATTATTATATTTAGATAATTAAGTAAGCATAACTGAAGCAAAGCTATATTTCGAAGCAACTATCTTAGGATTCCCTAACTTTTGGTCAGACACTAACTTGAGGTTAGCTTTAAACTGGTTTTAATTAGCAGAAAAATATGATTTTTATTTTTAAATGTAAATAATTCAGCTAACATTCCAAAAACAGAACTACAATGTAAGGCAACCATCTAAAAATCGCCCTTCCCTTTTTAAAAAAATTCAAGGTTAGCTAACATATGCTTCTAACTAGCTGTTAAGCACCAAAAAACCAACCAATCATTAAAAATGCTTAACAGCAGTTTGTAAATTGCAGTAATTGCCCCATTTGTAGACACACACACACATTTTAGAAGGATATTACGAGCACAGCTCATAGATCATAATGCCCTCTTGTGCGCGCTTGATTTATGAGCTGGAGAGCTGCAAATTAATAAACATCAACATTTTAAGCGAGGCGATGTCAAGCTGCCTCCGCTGTTCCGCTTTTTCCGGCGAAAATAATAATTATAATTGTGCCAAGCCATTTTTCTGCTGAAGCATCCTTTTTCCCCTGCCTAATAAAATTTATTTTCGTGTGCAACACGAGCTTTTTTTCCCCTTTTTTCTTTGGTCAAAGTATCTAGCAACCACAAACAACGGATTGTCAACACACACAGTTTTTTATAGTTTTCTCTTTTTGATGTCTGTAAACATCACGCGCCGAAAAAACTTTATTTTAACTACATTTTTATCGATTTGTCTTTTGAGCAATTCATTGAAAATAGCCACAAATAAAAATGGGGGAACCACACACACACACCACATGCCGTTGTTGTCTCTTTCTGTGCCGCTTCGATGGAATGGAAACGGGCCCAAAAGAGGACCTTAATGAACTGTTGACATGCGAGAAATTGCGTGAACCCAAAAAGAAAAACCAGGATGAAACAGGAGAAACAGGAGAGAGAGTGGAAGAGCAGTGAACACTGGACAGACAAGTGGAACACAATGTTGCATTCTAAAGTGGATTAAGTGACGTCATGGAAATGCCTCGAGCCACGAAATCGACACGAACACCATTTTCCGGCGGACTAAATAAACCAGTGGGTTTCAATAAACCCAACATGAATCCGGCAACCGTCGGCGTTAAAAGGAAATTTTGATAACTGGCAATCAAGCCTAATAGTGGGGGGCATTTTTTCTGATTTATTGATAAATTCCGGAAGAAGTCTGGGACTACGCCTTGAAAAGCGTTTAAGGAAATAAAAGCTAGACACTAGAGATACCAGGAAGGTTACAAATAATAAGTTAAGAGCCATTAGATATCAGCCTTGATAGTATTTACCAATCTTCATCAAAAGTTACTTTATAATTAAGTAAATGGTTTATTCTTTCTTATACAGCAAATGATTTCCTGTTCTAAGAATATTAATTTCTCAGCCAAATAATCCCCAAATAACTCAACTAAAATCCTAATTGCCCTGCCAAAACCTCAAAATATATAATTGCCTCTGTAAACTGTAATTTAAATTGATTTAAGCCAGTTAATAACCACAGTGCTGAGCCAAGCAATTTGTTTACTTTAGAAATGTAATTTAATAAACGAAATTAGCAACTTGCGGGTAAATATCAATAAGGATTAAGCTCATAATCTGATAAATGTAAACAATGTGTGGTTAGCACAGGCAACATTGAAGAGTTAATGAAACTATCAAATTATGGCAACAATATAGAAATTAGCTCGGAGAAACAATTGAAGTTGCCAAGGTGAAATTGGGACACAAAGTGTGTGCTTATCGTTGGCCAGCAGCAGCAGCCAAAGGCTCCTCAAAACCCACTAGACTGTGCAAAATGGGTTAGTTTGGGGGATATTCCCTAGTTTCAGCCCTCAGCCCCTTTGTTCTAATGGGAATAATTGATTTAAAACTTGGATAAAAGCACTAACTAATTAAAGCATCATAATGCAGCAAGAAAAGTAATTTCCGCTCGGGTGATGTATGAATCAAAGGACAGAAATTTAGGCCATCAATATGCAGGCCAGAATAAATAAATACAAACAAAAACACAGAGGGACATTTGCAATTTGTTTGACAAAATTAATAAATGCCAAAAGCGGCATTAATACAATATTATTATCATGATGGCAATTTATCGAGGCCTGGCCATCAATTTCATTCCACCAAGTGAACACATACGAGACTGATATCCGTGGAATAACACACACTGCATTCATATGCCCATTTCTATTAGCATTCCCCCTGGCCATACACCCATTCGCATTCCCATTCCCTTTAACATTGAATGATATTTGTTGCAGGGCCATGCTCTCCCTGGTGACGACCATATTGTGTGTGGTCTGCTATTGTTGCCATCGAAACATCAAAAAGCGAACGGAGGCCGCCTACAGGCAGCAGCAGCACCAGTGGCTCGAAGGCGATCCCAACATGGAAATATACAGCGTTGAACAGGTGAGTTGTGCCTGTGTGTATCGGTTTCCCTCCAGCGCCGGCTCTTTGTTGTCCATCTGCCAGAATAACAAACGGACGTTGTCAAAGTGGAGCCTTTATAGTTAGGATTACAATGGTAGACTCTCCTCTCTCCAGGAAGAGGGCCCACAGACCCATTGCAGTCAGGAGTTGGTATTTAATTAAAGGAAACTAACAGAGGAACTTCAATTATTCATTTTATTTATGAAGCTATTAATGTAAAGAAAAATCAACCTACTTTCTAGACTCCTGACACTTCTAACACTCAGTATTTAATTATATTTTTCCTACATCATTATAATTTATTAATTTGAAAAGGAAAGCTTACTTCACTTGACTTAAATGACTTTCTTGTTTACTTTTCAACTCAAAAATCACTTCTTGAAACTCTTTATTTAATCCTATTTAACCTACATCATTATAATTTATTAATTAAACAAGAAAAGCTTGTAAAGAAGGAGTTACCTTTTTCCACTTGACTTAAATGGCGTTCTTGTTTACTTTTCAACTAAAAAATCAGGCCAAGTAATGGGCTAGACATAAAAGAGTGGAAAAAAGGAAAGAAAACTATGTAAACCAGCTTTATTTAGTTCATTTTTGTGCTCCATTTATTTCTTTATAATTTCTATTTATAATTGCAAGTCCTATTTAAAGAAAATAAATGTGAAACAAACCACCAAGATTACTTGTCCTGATTGAAACTTCCTTCAAACTCAAACTCCAATCCCAATTAAAGGCTAAAATCACAATCAGGGCAAAAAAGAGTGACAACAGCAATGAGAGTAGCTCAGTTTATTATCCGTTTTCATGTCCTAACGCCAATGACCAACCCTAATTGTCCTTTTTCAAGTTTAAGCCAACATTTCATGAAGACAGTTTGAAAGTAAGTCACAGACAGCAACCAAGGAGGGGCGAAAACCAGGCCAGTAATGGATATTTATGCGGCGCATTTAACAGGTGCGACAGGAGTTGACCAACAACAAGGGACGGGGGCGAGCGGCGACAAATTTCTATCGCCATTGCAAGTGGCCATGGGCTAGGACTTTATTAAGTTACCAGAGCCGCCTGCGGCCCACTAAAACCAGAAAAAAGCACCCAACACCCCCGGTTGCCATCACTCAGTTCATTGTTGTTTGTGGGCCCGCTGGGAAACGGAGGAGGAAAAAAAGGAACACAGAAAAAAGAAGGAAAAGCGCCGGCAAAAGGCTCCTCCGCGTAAATCAACGTTAGCCTGTCCAGGCGCCAAATGTCAACTGCGGACAGAATGAGGTGGTAGCCCTGTAAGGCAGGGAATGGGGGTCACTGGTGGTCAGTGGTCAGTGCTGGGTGAAGAGATTGTGGGCACAAATAAATTTATGATGTGTGCAATTTAAACTTTTTTATTTGATCGCGTAAATTTCACTTGTCCGCCGCGTCTTCCATTAGGAAGCTAAATTACAGTTCGTCCAAGCGGAGATCGGCAGTTAGTCACGACCTTGAGGGAAGTCGGGTTCTGTTGGGAATATATAAGACTCTAAAGCACTGAAGTTGTTGTTGGCTAGCTCGGTCTTATCAGTATAGGGTTTTTACAAAAACAAATGTGATGCGTGGGCATAGGCTTGAGCATCACGGCTCTAAAGAAAGCTTAGATTTTAGGCTAAGTAAATTATTATTTAAGGATTATTTAATAAAGACTTTCTCCTTTCCCTTTGCAGTGCTACGAAACCTCTGGCCTCTTCCTGGGCGACTCCACCGATGGCCTGTCTGCCGTGCCCGCCCTGCACCACGAACCACCGCCCTCGTATGATGCCGTGGTGCTGCACGAGCAGCAGCTCCACCAGCAGCAGCTGGAGCAACAGCAACAGCAACAGTTGCAGCTGCAGCTGCAGCAGCAGCAACAGCTCCTCATGCAGCGCGTCTCACCGCCGCCAGGCTACCGCTCCTCGCTGGACTTGAACTACCTGCAGCAGCAGCCAGGGGCAAGCGGAAGTCGTGGCACACCCGATGGCAGTGTGGATGCCGTGGCCAGCGGCAGTGCCGGTGGCGGCCTGGTCAATAAGCAATTGCAATTGGCTCTAAATGCCCAATCCTGTTGCTCCCTGCAGCGGGCCGAGGTGGAGAGCATGTGGAATGCTGCGGCGGCGGCGGTGGCCGCGCGCAACGGAAATTGCCTGGAAATGGAAGCCCTGCAGCAGCCGCCGCCGCCCTCTATGCCGCTGGCGCTGCAGGTGCGCAAGCCCGCGCAGAACATCAGATTGAATACCTTTGGGCGGCGGTACCTGCAGCAGAGCCATCAGCACAGTGCCGCCCACTACCGACGCGGCTGTCCGCTGTGCGGCAAGTTCCGCTACGAACTCGAGCCGGAGGATGAGCCCCTGACCACCGCTCTGTCCGTGGAGAGCGGCCTGAACATGGGCGGGCGGCGAGGAGAGGAGCCGCCCAGCAGCCCCTGTCCCTGTCCCAGCGATTGCGATAATGGCAACCACACGGCAGCCGGCGATGCGCTGCAGGATGAGGCCAATGGGAATGTGGGGGCCACGCCTCCAAATGAACGCACTTCCTCCTCTCCGTCGTCCCTAACCGCTGTCAACGATGAAAATGACAACGCAGCAACATCAGCAACATTGGACACAGCAGCAGGAGCAGCAGCAGCAGCAACACCGGACAACAGAGCAGCAACATCCGCAGGCGGAGAGCTGGCCGCGGGCAATCACCCGAAGGAGGAGGAGGATTTGAACACCATTAACGAGAACGGCATCATCAGCCTGGACATGAGCAAGATAATTGACAGATCGGGCCTGCCCACATACGAGGGAGCCCTCAAACTGGAGTCCAGCGGTTATGTGTGAGCCTAATGGGGCATATCTGCAAACCGAAAACCTAAATCACAAGTGTGCTTTAACTATGATTAAGATGAGTTTCGCTAGTAGAGGAAAATATTACCATAAACAGCACACTTTAAGATTAAACCTTTAAAGTATTTATTTATGAGAGGTTTCCTTACCTAAGCTGGCATTCAGCACACAAATCTCTCTGATAACAAGGGAAAAGAAAACAACCATAATGTTAACGTTTTAAATGTCTAGAGCTAAGCCCGTCATCGTGCATATCCCCCCTGTAAATGTTCGTTTCGAATATGAATACTCGTATCAATAAAGAATCAAAAGTTGTAATTGAAAGCAACAAGCAATGGCAACCTCAATCCGGAATCCGCGATCCGCAATCCACAATCCGCAACCTTCGCAACCTTATTTACACATGAGTGCAGCAGTTTTTTAGTTTATAATCCAATTGATTTTGTATTAAAAAACAGAGAAAAAAAACAGCTAGTGGTGGCGGTAAAAAAACTAAACCAGAGCAAAGAATGGCATGCAAACAAATCGTCAAAGACAACGGGCTAACAAGCGCCAAGATAACAGAGACAACGCAATCCCACGACCCACTAGCCACCCACCACCTCTTGGTTGTTTTTCCCCCCCCCCTCAACCTTCTTCTCTGTGAATTTTCCGTTTTCCTTTTCGCACCGCACTTACCTCAGACAGACGACGGCTTTGTGTCTCTGTCTCTCTGTCTGGATCGTTTGCAAGATGAGAATGAGGGGGATTTTTTATGGCTTAAAGGGTCACCACGTCGGCTACGTGATGCTCTAAGGCTTGGGAGTTTTTTAAAATATTTACAATAGTTTGCCTGGGATTTAGTTGAATATATAAATACCTAATAATAGCATATATATAAGGTGTATAAGTCGGAGGGTTCATTGATAAAAAGATAAATCTTTCCAAATTAAGTCACCTTAAACAAATTATCAACTAAACGCACTCTTTTTAAGCCTTTAAACTTAACAAAAGTGTAAATAGTTTATCCAAACAAACAGTTTCCCTTATTTAACGCAAGAACCTCACTAAATACTTCACCAAATATCAAGTATACGCACAGTTGACCAGCCTAAAAGCAGAGTAACATCCATTTAACTTAAGAGGTTCAAGTGTTTTACAGTCTCCACCCCATAACAAGTATACGCAAGAGCCACCCTAATTTAGAGCAACTTCACAGATCAAGTATACGCAACGTTGGCCCACTTAAAACAACTTTAACCGAGTATCAAGTATTCCAAGGGTATTAGAAAAGCAAATCGTTTACAATTGCGGATTCTGCTCTCTCGGTGTGGTCAAGCGGGGGAGTAAGAGAAAAACTCTTGTTTTTTATGGCTTGTACCTTTCCTTTGCCCTCGTGCCACATTGAAATGGTAACAAGAAACTTGTTAGTGGCTCTCAGTGGGGTGGGCTGCCGTTTATGCAACCTTGAAGTGCTTTAGCAGAAAGAGAGGTGGCAACGCAATTATGCACATCGACAGAAAGGCCTAGGATTACACTCGAGATCACATTTAAATCGCCACTTAAACCCCAATCAAATGCGGTTTATAAACGCTCTGTTGTGCTGTGTTGTGTGTGGGATGATTTCGTTTAACACTCTCGTACCGTCGTGTCAGCAGCATTTGAAAGCGTTCGCTCTTCACGTGAGCTCTTCGGCAATAAATATGAAGAATTTAATTTTGGTTTTGATTTTGGTTTATTTATGGCCATGCCAGCGTTATTTCGGGGCGAGGCATTAGCACAATTCCGATTTCGCTCCGGCGAGGAGCGAGCGCGCGCGTTTTGTTGATAATTGCAAACTGAATGATGCGTCTGCCGGGTCTGATGGCGGCACAACAAGTCGCAGCCGCATCGCTGCCGCTGCCACTGCCACTGCCGAGTGGCAGCCACAGCTGAGCGGCCCAAAGAGGTGGAAAATGATAGAAAAGAGAGCACCCCAGACGGCGGCAGCTGCTAATGTGCATGCCTCTGTGCTGCTGGCCAAACAAAATAGAGCGGCGGCGACGACGACGAGAGCTGAAAATGAAACTGAACCGAGCTGAACTCATGGGGAATATGCGAGGGGTTTGGGGTATTGGGTATCGATGGGTTTTGCCTGGGTGTTTTTCCGCTGCCATAGCAAACTGCGCAGCTCACCGTTTGACCCTTTCCACACTCGGCAGCAGCCCCTTCGATTTATTAATAAAACCAAAAGAGACACACACACGAGCATTGGACGAGCACCGAACGAGCAAGAGGCAAGAGCTGTGTGGCATGAGCTGGGGGAGCGCTGGGAGCTCTGTGAGCTCTGTGAGGTGTGAGATGTGAGCTGTGAGGCGGCACAAGCACCAGCACTTTGCCAACAACTGCCTCTCGTATTTATAATTGCTGCAAATTGCCGCTTAGAAACTCGTGTTCCTGCCGGGGCATCGGGCCAAACTAC
Organism: Drosophila tani; assembly: GCA_008042535.1. Lineage (NCBI taxonomy): Eukaryota > Metazoa > Arthropoda > Insecta > Diptera > Drosophilidae > Drosophila > Drosophila tani. Next base: position 73,511 of record VNJO01002704.1, on the reverse strand, counting down.
TCGAGCCACTTACGCCGATGTCATCATCATCATCAGCAGCATCGGCACCGGCATTGGCATCGGCATCGGCATCCCACTAGCGTCATCCTCTTCATCATCATCCTCTTTGTAGCTGGGAGTGAGTGCCAGGCACGTGCTTAAAAATAGACTCCAATGGGTCACTAAATATAAAACGTTTGGCAATTGGTGTGACCTAAAATTTTAGATATTCAAATTGTGAGAACAAAGTGCTCTTGTCAATGGAATAATGAAGATAAGAATATATAGAGCTTTAAAATACACAGAAATCGTAAACAAAACATTAATAAATAAAAGTCTTGCTTTGTTTCCCAGAAAAGCTTTATAATTAAAATGCTTATCTCGCTAAATACTCTATATAAGAGTGCAAAAGGTCAAAATAAGCTTGAAATACACAACATTTTTTTGGTTAATGAGATTAAAACTCATATAAAATTAGGAAAACATAGTTAAAAGGGGAAAAAAGGGGAAAATACTGCATATGGATATTATCTAAAAATGTGTAATAGCTCTTATATAAATATCCCAAAAAATATTACTTAGTGAACCTAATTATATACATTTATTCATAGCATTCCACTTCCCCCTGGAGCCCAAAAAAATGTCAAACCGATAAGCAGAGTGAAGTAGCGCTCCGATATCGCTTCCGCTGCCCAGAACGCCGGCTGGGAAGCCTCTCGAGAGTTGAAAAAAAAAACACACACACACAAGCATAAAACAGTGGCAAATAGTAGCTCAAATGCATTAAGATTACAGCTACAACAGCAACAAATAAAGCCAGTCATGACGCAACTGGGCCAAGCCACAAAGGAAAGACGAAAGCCGAAAGTAAAAGTGCAAATAGCAAATAGCCAAAAAATATGCCAGTACACGTACTGGCGCACTCACTTATTCAGTGGGGACCAGTGGCGTATGCAGGTTTTTGGGGAAAGGGAAAGGAAAAGGAAATGGGAATGGAGTTTAGAAGTAAATGAGCAAGTAATGCTCTAAAAAAAAAGCTTAAAAAAAGTTTGGGTTAAAATCAAGATTGTTTTTAGGCTATTGATTTTGGAGAATAGAATTGTTTGTTTAAAGTTTGGTTTTATAAGGAATAATAGAGTGTAAAACCCCCTACCCCTCCCTACGCCACTGCCGAATGGCCCCAGACACACACACTCACATGCCATTGCAGACAAATATATGTAAATATGTATGTAAATAAGTACGCGTGTAGACTTACCCACACTGGGAATGCTCTTAGCATGTCCTGATTTCCTCCGTTGCCAGGACAACAGAGCTGCTGGTGTCGGAAGGGATCTAAAGCTTGCTTTGTAGATTCTAGGGTGTTGCTGGTGCGATAAGATAAGCGTGAGACTGGCAAGGCAGGTGTGGCCCAAGGAAGCAAGCGGCAGTTCCTATTGCTATTGCTTTGCGGCCTGCGGTAAGCTTGGTTTTTTTTTTCTTTGTGTTTTTCGATATTTTCGCTTTGCGGCGTCTTTGTGCGGCAGCGGCTAGCTGAGCTGGCTGGTTACATTTTAAACAGTTCGCTCAATCGAAACTCATTTGTGCTGTAATTTACACAAAGTGCACACGACGACAGTGGGAGCGCGAGCGAGACGGGGCGAACGAACGAACAAATTCAGAAAATCCGTCTGCACTTGAATAAACCCTTGTTACGCTGCCTGTTCCGGACAGCTGAACAACAGACATTCGGATAATGTTTAAACAATAACGCGTTCCGTGTTTGCCTTGGCAATTGGTTAATTATTGCGCTGGGCAAACATTTATTGCAAAAAAACAAAAAACAAAATCGGTGACTGACCGTTTGAGGGCAAACGGTAAAATACTGTCAGTAGGTGGGCAAGGAAAAATACCAAGACTAAGGAAAAATACTGAAATGACAGAAGTCTGGTATTAGTGACGTCACTTGAAGGGTTTTGTTTTGATTTAAATTAATTTAAATAGTTTATTACATTGCCCCGCCGTATCAGTGATTAATTAAGACGAGTTGTATAGTTACCTTAATTATATAACGAGTTAATGAGAGCTGTAGGCTAAATTACAAACCTTTCTGGTTGTATAGTTACCTTAATTATATAACGAGTTAATGAGAGCTGTAGGCTAAATTACAAACCTTTCTGGTTGACAGTCTGTGCGCCACCTTCTCCAAGCATCACATAAGACGTTAGCCCGCACTTTTTTCAAAAATTCAAATCAAACGCTCGAGCTTGTATGGCGCAGGTGTTTGCAAATGCACAAGTTTTTGGTTTATTTTGTATAACAGAGTTCACACAATCGCATTAAGTTTAGCATGCATTAGGTTATGCATCGATTTTCTCTTAAATTGACTTGGTAGATATGCGGCGTGTACCTGACTGAGCGATTGCGTTCTTGTTAAATTGATCTAGTGCTTTGTACATTTAAGTTTATCTCTCTCTCTGTTCTCCCTCTCTCTCTATTCACATAATAACAAGGTGTTTTGGCTCTGACACGGCTATCAGAACTCGTTCCAGTCCTAGTTGTAAGTTCTAAAATATATTTACAGGCATGTTGTCGTCGTCCTCGTCGTCGTTCTGGCGCACGGCCATGGCAGTTTCCACGAGGTAGTACAGACACTTGTAGTTGTCACGCTCCTCTCGGCTGAGACCTGCAAGGAATTATAAATTAATTAATTATTCCCAAAAAGTAGGATTTAAAGGGTAAACATACTCTGCGAAAGCGCTGGCGACGTCTGACCCTGGCCAGTCTCGGTCTCAGTAATGGCATACACATCGTCCGATTGCAGATTATCAGCACTTTCCGGTGGATTTGGTCCAGGGATGACTGTGGCCTCGTACACCTGCTCAATGGTGCCTGAAACAAAGGTTATTCCAAGCTTTGAGAGGCTCAAACTCCCTCTGGGACTTACCATCGCGCATGGCGATCTGCTCGCTGGCATTCCAGGTGGCAGTAGCGGAACCCGATCCAGATCCTGTAGTGCCCGATTCAGTGGCAGTGTTGGTGGTGGCCGTGGTGGTGGTCACCTCCTCAGTGCTGAAAACGGTCCTAAAAAGGAAGCAGGCCAAGCCATAAAGAGAGCCCCTAACATCCAAAATAACTCACTTCATCACGCTCTGCCAGTCACCAGTCTCGAAACGCACCTCCTCCTCGCTGCGCTGCTCGAATTCCTGGACGCTCTCGTCGCTCTCGGATCTGCAGATGAAGGGGGATCACAGCATTGAAAAAAGAACTATAAAGTGGGCAAAGGACTAAGGTAGGTTGGTGGGCGTGTGACAGGCTGTACCTAGAGGCCATCACGAAGCTGCCGAACTCGTCCTGGTAACAGTACATGGCCTTCGCCTCCGTGGGCTTCTTGACCTCCTGCTTGATCTTAGACCCCGACTTGGACTGCTTGGACTTTTCGCTGGCCGTCTTCCCGGCCGCCGCTTGCCTTTTTTTGCCCCGCTTCGCCGGACTCGGCTTCTTCTCCTCCTCATCCTCGAAGCTGTACGGGATCGGGATTGGGATGGAACCGGCAGAGCTGCCGCCGGAACTGCCACTGCCACTGCCACCAGAAGCCCCAAGAGCGGCCGCCTTGCGCATTTGATAGTTCTGTATTTTTTCGATCATGGTTGCTTGGAGTGAGGCATGGAGACTTTGGAAGCCCATCGGGTTATTTGCAATGGCCTGCTGCCAACTTAAGGGGGGGAGGAGGATGATGATTGAGCACCTACCGGACTACGACTACATCTAAGGAAAGCGGGGGTGTAGGTACCTGTATATGACACTGTCATCGTACTCCGGCTCCATCTTGACCATCTGCCCATTGGGTCCTTGCACATACTGATCCAAGTTGGTCAAGACGTTGGCAATGCCCTCGTGCATCTCGCTGGCGGCGCCATCTACCTCCTCGGTGGCTCCAACGACCACTTCAGAGACGGGACTACCCGAAATGGGATGGGGAGTCACCGAAATATTCGGTCCCTGACCACCACCAGCACTCGAACCCCCCGAGGAGTTTGGGCTGACCTTCTTGCCGCGACGCGAGATGGTAAAGTGCAGCGGGTCGTTGCCCTCGCGGCGTATCATCTCGGGCAGGATGCGGCGACGTGCGTTGATGAACCAATTGCACACCTGCAGCACCGTGAGGCCGGCATCCTGGGACAATGTGAACTTCTCGGCATCACTGGGATAGGCATTGTAGCGGTGCTCGTAGAGCCAGCGCTTGAGGATCTTCACCGAGTGCTTGGGCAGGTTGCCGCGACGCTTGCGGTTCGAGCCGTTACTGTTCTGATCCGGGTCCACCATCATGTCGTGGTAGCTCTGCATATCGCTATTGTCCCCTACCACTTGGTCGGCGGAGATGTTGTCATCCTCCATGCCATCGTTGGAAAGGACTTCCATCACATCGGCATTCATATCGTCGCTGCAATCCGACTGGAAGCGGTTGCGGCCTGAAACTACAGACGTGGTTGGGAACAGGGATCGCGAACCCTTCGTCCTTCGTACTCTCACCTTCGCTCTCCAGCATGCTAGCCTGGACATTGGCTTCGCGCATCATGTCATGGAGGTTCTGGCGCACCTGGTGGTCCAGCGCCAGGTTGACATGCTCTTGCTCCGGCGAAATCATACTAGATCCAGGCTATGGCTATTCCCGACGCGCACAATAGAAAACGACTACAAAAAATACAAAAAATCACACCGAAAATGATGGAAAAAGCTCAACGAAGTTTTTTTTTTTGGTCGCTCGGAAAATTGTTGCTTTTTTTTTCTTTCCAGAACTTAATTTTCCGTGTTCACAGCACGGGCTATGAGATTAAACTAACTTTTGTCGATGTGAGCACGAATCCTTTCGACACCAACGTCATGGCCAACTTGGAATTCGAATTTCAAATATCGTTTTTGACCTAAAGTTGAGTTTAAACCTATCGATAGGCGCCGACCGCGATTACCCGTCTATCGGGGGGCTGCGAGTCCATGATGACATATAACATGTCAAATTGACACTTTTGGCTAAATATTTTGACAAATTCGTTGCGCGCCTAAATAACGGGCGACTTTGTTATTCGGGGCTTCACCTGCGTTGCTTGTACATTTGCCACTTTGATTTAATTGCACTTTTCACTGGATTTTCCGAGAATTTATTGCCCTCGGCACACTATCCGCCAGTGGTTAGATAGTGACGCTGGCAGCTGGGTCACAGTCGCCGGATTGTTGCCATTCGACTCAGATTAACGGGACGCGGCGGGTGGTTAATAAGACGACTTTTAGGATTTTTGCAACAAGCTTTCCTTTTGGCGTTTTATTTTATTCTTTTCCCCTCTGGCTCGCAAGAAACAACACAACAATGATGGTGATGGTAGAGGTCCGATAACCGCGAACTTCGATAGGCTGTGCTTGCGAGCTAGTTCCGATGCGCAGATTCAAATAAGAGCGGGCGAACGAGATGGCCACACTGGCAGTTGCTATAGTGTGACCGCTGGTCTTAGTTTGTAAACAAACTAGAAAATTTGTTTATTGTTTTAATAATAATGAACTGCGCCTTGGACGAAGAGCTGCTGGCCAACATAAAATGCAGCGACCAGGAGGACGATGCAGACGAGGAGGAGAAGATGCAGGTGGAGGAGCAGCTGCCACAGCTGCCGGATAACAGTGTCCAGGAAACTGCCTTCAACGAGGAGGAAGACTCCGATCCGCTGCAAGAGAGCTCCGGCAACTGCCGCTTTCCCTGGATCTTTGAGGACAGCGATGTGCTGATTAGTGAGGAACAACTGGCGGAGATGGTGCTCAAGACAGAGGGATCAGCTCGGAAACGGGGACGTGGTCGCCCATCAAGTAATGCAGGAAATTACACATCTGCCACTGGCCAAATATGGAGCGTGGCCAAGGATCCCCAGGTGGCTGCTGGGGAGGAACTGCCTCTGCTGGGTCAGCAGGCCTGCGGCAAGGGCCCCGCCCGTTCCGTAGCCAACGCTGTGGAGGCCTGGATGCTCCTGTTCGACGATGAAATGCTCAAGTCCCTGCTGCGTCACACCAACGAACAGATGCGCAAGAAGCGCAATCCCACGGGTGCCCAGCGACCGCTGGACATTGTGGAGCTGCGCGCATTCCTCGGCCTGAGTTACCTTTGTGGAGTCTTCCGCAATTCCCAGTTCAGTGGACCCCTCGAGGAGCTGTGGACGCTGGAGCTGGGCAATGCCATCTTTCGGGCCTCCATGACGCTCACTCGATTCGAGAGCATTGCCGAGTGCCTGTCGGGCGCCAGTGGGGGTTGGTCCGAGGCCCAGAAGCTGTGGCAACGGCTCCTCATCAACTGTCGGTCCTACTACGGCTGCAGCAGCTGGCTGAACGTGGATGAAGCATCCGGCACGGTGGCCAAGAACCGGCTGACCCTCTGCTGTGATGCCAGGACCTTGTACATGGCCAATGCCCTGGTGAGCAGCAGCAGGCAACAGCGGTCGCTGGACAGGGATGTGGAGCAGCTGATTTGCGACTTCAAGACGACGAGCAGGAGTGTGACGGTGGGTGTGCGACACCTGAACCTGCCGCAGAGCGAGCAGCTGATGCAGCGCCAGCTCAGCTCGCTGGGATTGCTGGAGCCCACCTCCCCGGAGTGGCCACGTCAGTGGCAGTGTGATAGCCCCGTTTTCAGTGGCTCCTCCAAGCTCACACCCCTCGACGGGGAAGCCGTCTTCTGCTGCGGCCTCAGCTCGCAGGTGGACGCTCTCCAGGCCTACCAGAACACCGCGCAGGCCTGCCAGCAGTTCTATGAGCTCACCGAACGCTTCAGCACCGCTCATATGCTGCCCGCTGCCCTGGAAAAGCAGGCTAATCCCTTCCTGCAGCTCCTTCACTTTGTACTGAACGCGGCCGCTGTGAATGCCTGGATCCTGCTGCGACTCTCGCCCAAGGGAGATGCCACCATGGAGCAGCGCGACTTTCAGCGGCAGCTGGGACTCTTTCTCACCCAGCAGCGGTTGCAGAGGCGCCTCCAGCGCAGGTCCACCACCACGTCGCTAGTGATGCGCCTGCAGATCTGTGAGATTCTCGGCCAGTCCAGCCAGCGGCTGCTCAGCGAGGCCACCGGCGATGCCAGGCGCTGCGACAGCGTGGGCGTACTCACGCCGGATAAGGTGAGCCTGCCCGAGGGCGTGAATCTGTCCAGTCGCTATGGCGAGAAGCATCGCCGGTGCAAGCCCTGCGCCCGGAACAAGCGCGGCACCAAGTCCCGGACGCGATGCCAGCAGTGTCAGTCGCATCGGTGCGGCAATCACCTGATCTCCCGCTGCTACGAGTGCGTCGGCATCCTGCCCAGCCAGCTGCCCGAGGGCAATATGCGAGACGACGAACTTGGACATTAAATAACATTTATTGAAGAGAGGCAAGGGGTTTCTGGGGGGATGTGGGATGGCTGCATTATTGCTCAACGTTTTGTGCGTAACTAGAACTTGTACTGGAAGGACTTGGGTGCCTTGTACTTGCTGGCTGCTCCCGAGGTTTCCAACGGCTCGCTCTGGTCGAGGAACAAGCTGAGGAACTGCTCGTTCTGCAGCTCGTTCAGCGGCATCTCCAGCTCGCTGCAGGACTTGACGATCTCGGCGCAGGCGCGCAGGTCCTTGCGCATATCTAAAGGGATCATTAGAGACTCTAAATTAGGAGAATCTTCGGGCTACTCACATTGATAGTTGAAGAGCAGGCTGAGGCAGCTGGAGCAGGCAGAGCGCTGCTGGTGCTGCAGAAACACCTCGATTAGTCGATGCACAGCATCCACATTGTTGCGGCCCAGGAATGAGGAGCACAAGGGACTGGCTCTGAAGAGGAAGAGATTATGCTTAAGACTACAGTTTCCCAAAGCATTTAAGTATCTCACCTCCTCTCCACCAGCTCCTGCAGCTCCTTGTAGTGCTCGAACAGCTCGCCCGCCGACTTTTGATCGCAAAACCAATCGCTGGCGAAGCACTGCTTCCACACGCAGGCCACCACAAAGATGTCCTTGTGCTCCCGGTGTATGGCACGCGCCACCTCCAAGAGCGAGACCAGCACCGCCTCGCTCTTCTGCGCCAGTGTCTCCTCCGAAATGGTGCGAAAAGCTGTGCGCGCCATCCGCCTGCCCTCCTCCGAGGTCATACTTACGCCATAGCCGCGATGCAGGGTCATCAGGGCCACGTCCGCGTTGCCATTGTTCCACAGAGCGATGGCCCGGAAGGGAGCCAGGTCGGCGTAGGTCTGGGAGAAGGGATGCTTCAGCTGACGACACGTGTCGGCCAGGGCCTCCAGTTGCTGGAGCTTGCGCTGCGCGCTCAGATACTTGAGGCAGGAGACGAACACCTCGTTGGAGGGCAGCAGGTGGCAGCGGATGCACTGGCGGATCAGATAGAGAAAGTCCAGCTTGTTCTTGATCTCCAGCGTGGCCATCAATAGGTTGTCCAGCTGCGGCTGCGACAGAGATCGAATGTCCAGGCCCAGCTGGGGCGAACGCAGCGCCTTCAGGTCGCTCATCATGCCCTTGGACATCAGGCCCACATTCTGGCTGAAGCTAGTGGTACCCGCTGCCGCAGTTCCCTGCGTCGCCACATTGCTATTGGCGTCCGTCTCCTGGGCGGGCGGTTGGCGCTTCATTAGGTTGTCGCGAAGCTCCTCCCATTTCTGTGTCTTGCGCGTGACCAGATCGTTGGTGAAGCAATCGATGGCGTCCAACTGGGTGGACTTGCGCCGCTGGCGCTGCGTTCCCGGCCACAGGAAGGCAGCGATGTAATTCTGGAATCTCTGCAGACCCTTTGGCGACCCAGGTGCTGCTCCGGCCACGGTGGTGGTGCCGCTGCTAGTCAGACGCGTCAGCATGGCCATTGTTAAGGGGTCACCTCTGCCACCGATGCTCCTCTAGACGCGATGCTGGTCCTCACACACCTCCTTCGCCTCTCTTTTGGTTGTATAATTCTGTTTTTCTCCCTTCTTTCGTTTTCCGTTTTGTTTGCTGTATGTTAGAGATGGCAATAAATCGATGTTCCAGGTATCGATAATCGACTAAAAACTTATCGTTAAGATTTCTTCAAAGCCTTTGTATTAGTTTTTATGAGTTTAAATCTAGCTAAATTAAAAAAAAATAGATAAAGTTAGACATAGGAAGAATATTATTAGAATTTAAAACAATTTCCAAGTTACTATCGATATTTTACCCGCTCTACCTTCAAGTGCAGACATTCAGTGGATAGGAAAATATGTTCTTAGAATAAATGTTTATTAAACCTTTATTTACCATAAAAAAGTCGTAGGGCTTTGAAAAGATTGCGGTTTATTGATGTGTACAATTCGCCACCTTTGTCTAAAATTACAGGTTTCTTAAGCTAGACATAAAGATCAGGCGATCAGCAGACCAATCGGTACGAGATGTACCGGCCAGCCGTCTCCGAGGAGCGAATGATCTTCACCACCTGGCCGCGCTTGAGGCCAAAGTATCGGGCCACCGGATCGCCGGCCTGGATGCGCATCAGCATGTTCTCCTTGAGCTTGTAACGGCTCAGCAGCTCCTGCTTCTCCTCGGCGGTCATCACAACGTGCTCAGGCACCAGCTCGTGCTCGGTTATATTGATCAGCAGCTCCGACTCCAGGAACTGTTCCAAAATGTACTTGGGCGCCATGTCCACGAGCGACTGCTTGGCCGACGGCGTCATCCCACCCTGGACCACGACAATGGCCCGGTGAATGTTCTCCTCCTGCATGCGGGTGCAGTACGTCTTGATGGTTTTTATGCCAATCTTTGGCTCCTCCGGGAAGAAGACGAACATCTGGTCGGTGGGATCGTCGTTGTGCGCCACCAGGACAATCAAATCGGAGCGCGAGGGCCGCTTCTCGCTCGGCTTGTCGCCAAACATATTCTTGAACTGCTCCAGCGTCTGGTCCAGCTCCTCCTGCGTCACCAAATAGCCGCGGTCGTGGCTTAGCTGCATGATGGTCTTGCGAATACGCCACAGTTTGTATGTCTCCGCCTCGTCGTCCATGGTTATTTCGAAAAATTACAAAATATTAATAATTATACACGCGGATGGAACAGTGTGACCAGACTAGAGTAACGAAAAATTAATGTAGTCTTTTAATATATGCCAAATGTCTTCGAGGCAGTTAATTCACTCGCATGAAAACCCTGACGGCACCTTAAACATATTGACTTGTGACGACGCTAGGATATAGAAAAAATAAACATAACAAAAAATTAAGCATGTAAAAATTAAGACTAAAAAATATATAAAAATAAAAAGGATTCGCCTGCCAAGGAGCTGAACAAATTAAAAGAAAAGCGACCGCGACGATTTGATCAATAAAAAAAATCTGAGAAAGCTCAAAATAAATTAATAAATTTAATTTAAAATAAACACAATCAAAAAAGGTTAAAATAAAAATTAGTGGAGTCTTAATATATGCCAGACGTCTTCGAGGCAGTTACTTCACTAGCGAGAAAACATGTGACGCTAGGATATAGAAAAAATAAACCATAAAAAAAATGAAGCATGTACAAATTAAGACTATAAAATCTATTCTATAAGATTCTTTTTGATTATACTCTAGGTGCAGAGGATTCGCCTGCCAAGGAGCTGAACAAATTAAAAGCAAAGCGCCCGTGACGATTTGACCATTAAAAAAACGGAGAAAAAACAAAAAAAAAAAAAAATTTAATTTAAAATAACCACAAATAAAAAAGGTTAAAATAAAAATTAGTGGAGTTTTTTAATATATGGCAGATGTCTTCGAGGCAGTTAATTCACTCGCATAAAAACACTGACGGAACTCTCAACCTAATTACTTGTGACGCTAGGATATAGAAAAAACAAACATAAAAAAAAATGAAGCATGTAAAAATTAAGACTTTAAAATCTATTCTATAAGATTCTTTTTGACTATACTCTAGGTAGAGAGGATTCGCCTGCCAAGGAGTTAAACAAGTTAAAGGCAAAGCGACCTTGACGATTTGATCAATAAAAAAAAAAAAAAAACCAAAATAAATTAATAAATTTAATTTAAAATAAACACAAACAAAAAAGGTTAAAATAAAAATTAGTAGAGTCTTTTAATATATGCCAGATGTCTTCGAGGCAGTTAATTCACTCGCATAAAAACACGGACGGCACTTTGAACCTAATGACTTGTGACGCTAGGATATAGAAAAAATAAACATAAAAAAAATGAAGCATGTAAAAATTAAGATTATAAAATCTATTTTATAAGATTCTTTTTGACTATACTCTAGGTGCAGAGGATTCGCCTGCCAAGGAGCTAAATCTATTCTATAAGATTCTTTTTGACTATACTCTAGGTGGAGAGGATTCGCCTGCCAAGGAGTTAAACAAGTTAAAGGCAAAGCGACCGCGACGATTTGACCATTAATAAAAACGGAGAAAAAACAAAAATAATAATAAATTTAATTTAAAATAACCACAAACAAATAGCAAACAAACAATTCAATAAGCGCCATGCAAAGTATGAATGCCCTGGAGCCATGACAGGAGGATAAATCCAAATAATAATTAATGAATATAAAATAAATATGTAAAATAATATTGTAACTTTTAACACAACAAGTTAAACTCAGAATTTGAAAATAAATATAAGTTTTATAAAAATTGAACTGCTTCGTTGCGGAGCTCGAATAAGACTGGCACAAATTAATTAGTTTCTTGGAAGTCTTGATTTGACAATACTAGCCAAGGCCTACTTGTCGGCATCCTTAAATTTATGAAAAAATAGGAAACATTTTTCGAAAAATCTGGCCAATATACTCAGTTGGCCACATTTCCAAGCCTTTTGATTGCTTTAGCCGCAGTTTATTAATTTTTCACTTTACGTTTAAATAGGGTTATTTTTTTTCTAGACATTCTAATTTAATTTGAGACAAGCTAATCATTTTAGCTGGTCATGAATTGGTGTCCTTTTGGCGTTTAAAAATACCTTCCTCGCTGGGTATAAAAACTTTAAATATCTCCTTTGTACTATCGCGATAGTCTAACAACAATCGATAGTGCCAACGAAGTTCTCACAGCTCTAGTACAGATTTAGTACATAAAATCAAACAAGATCAGGGGATTTCCCCCTAGATTTAGGAGAATTTTAGGGAAAAGAATTTTTAGGGGGAAAGCTTAGGGTTTTTTTTCGGAACGATTGATTTAAAATTTTTAAGAAAATCTCTATAAAATTGCTTTTTTTATTATAAATCACCTAAAATGGCTAAAATATCAAACTAAATACGAGTTTCAGAGGTGGAGAAACATCGATGACATCGACGTTTCTTTCGTGATAGTCCATCGATAGTTGTTTAGTTACGTCGTAAATCTTCACGTTTTTGTTCACTTACGTCGTAAATCTTCACGTTTTTGTTCACTTACGTTGTAGATCGTTACGTTTTTGTTTTGTATTTTTTAGGGGGAAATAATGACTATTTGAGATTTTTTTGGGGGAAAGCAACATTTTCATCTGGTAACACTGAAATCAAAATTCGTAGATATTAACCACAACTAACTGCTAACTGCGAAGGTAACTATATGCAAAAATCAACCGTAGTCCAGCTCAGCAGCATTCAATGACAGCCAAATCGAATTCATCAGCTAAAATAAACCACCAACAGACAGAAATCATTTGCCCCAGCTAAAAATTTTCTTCTCTGTGCGTGTGTATGTGTGTGTGTGCGTGCTGCATGCATATAAGTGTGGGTGAGTGCGAGAGAGAGGGGCTGCCTGTGTTTGTTTGTGTGTGGACAGTGACTCGTTGGTTAGAGGGAAAACAAAGAAAACTTCAGAAAAGAACGACGTAAAAGAGCATTTGCAAAATAATAAAAATAAATAAATTGATATCAAGGCAATAAAGGGAAAAAAGCGTTTGCTAATTTTGATTGGTTATCGATTTTTTGCATTTTGCTGCATGCAGTTTTGTAGCTGTAGTTGTTGGCTGCTGCCATTGTTGTTGTTGTTATTGTTTTTGGTGCTGCAGCTGCGCGTACCAACTGTAAATTGCTGTTGCTGTTGTTGTTCGCTGTAAATTGTTGCTGTTGCATTTTGGGTCAGTGATAGTGTGAGAGCGAGAGAGAGAGAGTAAGAGAGATGGACAGGTAACGGACAAAGGACACTTGCAGTTTGGAGGTTGTTGTTTGTGTTTGCGATTGACACCTCTCCCCGTCCCACCCCCACCCCTCTTCCCACACGTATACACACAGCATCTGCATTCGCATCCGCATCATCCGCTCATCCGCTCTCCACTCGTTCGTTGTTCGCTCACCCTCTCTAATCGCCCGCTGACTCTCTCTCTCAGCACTCTTGCCTCCTGTCCGCAACAACAACAAGTCAGAAACACAGAAACAGAACAGAAAAGCAGAACAACTGTAACAGAGCCATGGAGCACATCGATGAGCCACCGCCGCTCTCCGAGGAGAGCAACAGCAACAACAGCAGCGCCAGCAGCAGCTCTCACCATCTGTCTCAGTCGGGAGCCTCGGGAGCCGTGGGAGCAGCGCCCCCTTCGTCTCAGTCTCAGTCACAGTCGCACTCTCATTCGCATTCGCCCTCTCCCTCTCCCCCGGCCGCCGTTCCCCTTCCCTTGGATCCCCCATTGAATGAGCATCCACCGCATGATCACTCACACTCACCCACTCCTCCTGATCTCCGCCAGACAGCACCGGCACCGTCACCGCCACAGCCACCCACGACTTCTCCATCGACGGCACCACAGCGGGAGCCAGAGCAGCAGCCGGAGGAGCAGCAGCCACCGCCTGTGTTGGAGGATCAGCAACAGGAAGAGCAGCAGCAGCAGCAGCAGCCCCCTATACAGTTGCAGGATCAACAGGTGCAGCAGGAGCTGCAAGATCAACCGTTGCCGGATCAGGAGCAGCAACATCAAGAGCTCTCGGAGCAACAGCAGTCCTTTCCGGCGGAGGAACAAGAGCGTCAGGAGCAGGAGCAGCAACCGCCTCAAGAATCTCCCCTGAATGAGGATCAACCGGCAAGGGAAGCCCAACTCCTCCCAGTCCAGCCGGAACCCGAACCCCAAGCCGAAGGCGAAGCCGAGCCTCTGCTCCTCGAAGACGTGGACGAGCAGGAGGACTCCGAGTCTCAGGAGCTGCAAGGGCCGTTGCCGCCGCCACCGCCGCCTGTCGGGATCGTTGACGAGAACCTAGAGGCCAACGCCGTGGAGCGCATCGACGACTCCGACGAGGAGGAAGACGGCGTGGTGGAGGACGACGACGACGACGCGGAGGTTGTCATTGAAAGTGTGCGAATAGTGAACGAGGAGTTTGCCTCCCCTTCCGCCTACATTCGGGCGTTGCGCCTGCACTCGCGTCACTCCCCCAGAGCTCCGCCACTGCCCCAGCTGGTCCGGGCGCCACGCAACGATAGCAACAACAACAACAACAATAATAGTAATAGCAACAACGGCAGCAGCGGTAATTCGCGACGCACTCGCCACTTTTACAGCAACAACGGCAGTCACTTCAGCAACGACATGTTCCCCAGCCACGCCCCCCGGTCCCAGGGTGCCCAGGGCTCGCCCCGGGTGGGCAGCGGTGGTGGTCGTCGCAGCCAGCATTCGGCCCGCACTGCCGCCTCCAATTCGCCGCAACACCAGGGAGGAGTGGATCCCCTGAGACTGCTCTATCCCAATGTCAACGAGAGCGAGACTCCGCTGCCACGGTGCTGGAGTCCGCACGACAAGTGCTTGTCCATTGGACTGTCCCAGAATAACCTGAGGGTCACCTACAAGGGTGAGTCGATATTTAGATATTAAAAACTGATAATTGGGGATTTTATAACCCTCTTTTTACTCCGAAATCTTATATATATAAATCTTAACCAATTAGGTTATAATTCGTACTTCTAGGAATCTCCTATTATGGTGTTCTTTCCTATTTATTTTTGGCTTTCCCAAATAATCTTTTCAAAATCAAATTTTTTAAGAAGAGCGAAAAGAGACAATGAGGGAATCGCTCATCTGAGCGAGTGCATTTTGAGGGCAATTGCATGTGTCTCTCTCTTGCACCCACACACAGACAGTTGCTCTCAGCTGTCTGGCTAGTGGTTTTTGTTTTTCACCACTCACTTCTCCCACGCTCATTCGCGTGACTGTTAAGGCTGTGTTAACAGAAACAGCTGTTTGAGGCCACAACATGACATGTAGAGTACAGTGTGTAATTTTACTGTAAAATTTGTTGCAGGCGTTGGCAAGCAGCACAGCGATGCCGCCTCCGTGCGCACCGCCTACCCGATACCGTCCTCCTGCGGACTGTACTACTTTGAGGTGCGGATTATCTCCAAGGGACGCAACGGCTACATGGGCATTGGCCTAACCGCCCAGCAATTCCGGATGAACCGCCTGCCAGGTTTGTGATGCGCAGAACGGCGCCCGGTCCCCATGATTCCTAATTACCGCATCCCACCCATCCATCAAGTAGGTTGGGACAAGCAGTCCTACGGCTATCATGGCGATGATGGAAACTCATTCAGCTCCTCGGGGAATGGCCAGACGTACGGGCCCACCTTCACCACCGGCGACGTCATCGGCTGCTGCGTCAACTTTGTGAACAACACGTGCTTCTACACCAAGAACGGCGTGGATCTGGGCATAGCATTTAGGGACTTGCCGGTGGGTGTCACTCTCTCTGTAATCCTTAGCTTTCCTCCCCTAATCCTGACTCTCTGCAGACCAAGCTCTATCCTACCGTGGGCCTGCAGACCCCCGGCGAAGAGGTGGACGCCAACTTTGGCCAGGAGCCCTTCAAGTTCGACAAGATTGTGGAAATGATGAAGGAGATGCGCTCGAGCGTCTTGCGCAAGATTGACAGGTATCCGCATCTGCTGGAGACCCCCGAGAACCTAATGAATCGGTGTGTACAAGGAAATTCGCAATATCTAGTCAAATTATAGTTTTATTTCCCCTTTAAACAGCCTGGTCTCCACCTATCTGGTGCACAATGGCTACAGCAAGACCGCCGAGGCCTTCAATGGCTATACCAGTCAGCCCTTCGACGAGGATCTCGGTTCCATTAAGACACGTCAAAGTAAGTAGAACCTAGAACCTTTACCATTTCCATAAACTAATGCCTTGTTAAACCTGCCTCTACAGAGATCATTAAGCTGATACTTACTGGCAAAATGAGCCAGGCCATCGAGCACACTTTGCGCTCATATCCTGGTCTTTTGGAGAACAATAAGAACCTCTGGTTCGCCCTGAAGTGCCGCCAGTTCATAGAGATGATCAACGGAGCCGATGTAGAGGTGAGTTGGGGGAATATATTTCTAATAGCCTTGTTCCACTGCTACATTTAGCTCCATTTTCGAGAATGGTCCATTATTTTAAATGAGGAAAAATGGTCCGTTCAAAATCGACAGATCATCCGTTTACCATTCGCCCCGACGGTTTCTATAGATACTAAAAGAAAATACCAAAAAATATCGATTATAATAATAATTATTAGGCGATTTTTTTTAAGTTCCTTCCCTAAACCTTCCTTCCCATCCCTAATTTCTTATTGTTGAAGATGAATAAAACTAGATCCAGCGTAGCATTTTGTTGTCGTCACCGCATAATGCGATGCTCCTTAAGCTGTGGCAGGGAAATATTTTTGATTTGCGGTCGTGGCAGAAAACAACCGATTTTTCTTTAATATTCAAGATTTCAAAGTTCCAAGCATAGATATTAATAGCTTCTTGAATGGTTCGGTTAACTTTGAAGAGCTTTAGCTGTTCGTCCCATTCACATGTCGCCGGAGAATGTAGATGGTGCTGTGGAACAACCGACTGTCCATTTTCGAAATATCGGAGCATTGGAACAAAGCTATAAGTGTTGTTATAATGTTATCGATAACAGTCCTAACGCATAGAATTAAGCTAGATTTTTAAGCAAAGAATATACGGTCACTTTTGGTTTGGCAAATAAGAACGATCAACACGTTTGGGATCGAGAAAAAGGAAAAGCCATCCGCAGTTATTATTTTAAAATAAAACCCTGGGAGTTTACATAAGAAAAGTATGTTTATATCAATTCTATCCCACAGAATGCCAATAGCAAAGTCACCGCCACCACACAGACCATGCCCACGAATCAGACGTCCGTGATACAGTCCACCAAGGCGTTCAAGCACAGCAAGAGCGGCAATGGCAATGGGAATGGCAATATCAATCAGTCATCACAACAACAGCAACCGAACAACACTGCGACTCCAGCTGTGATAAAGCCACAAGTGGGCGACAAGCCAGACACGAAAGGGTAACCTAAACCAAAACAATCTAACCTAATAAATATTTAATTAAATGATCCTTTAGCATGCTCGTTGACGACAACTCCAACAAGTGCGTGGAGCATGACAGCAACAGCATGGACGTGGAAATGGAGCCCTGCCAGAGTCACTCGAATGGCGGCGACTCCAACTCCTGCTCCAATGGCAATGCCAGCGCCAGCGCCGTGCGCAACTCTCTAGATGCCATCGACGAGGAAATGGGTAAGCACCTGACCAGCTAAAGGTCCAACAAAGATCCGTAATCTCTCTGACACCTGCAGATGTAGACGTTTCACCCTCCTCGCGCAGCGGCGGGCGTGTCATCGAGAAGATCCTGGAGTTTGGCAAGGAGCTCTCCAGCATGGGCCAGCAGCTGGAGAAGGAGAACCTCATGACTGAAGAGGAGCGTCAGATGTTGGAGGTAAACTTTACTTACCTTATCTTATTTATACAGGGTTTTAAAGGCGTACTTTCAGGATGCATTTAGCTTGATTGCCTACTCAAATCCCTGGTCCAGTCCTTTGGGCTGGCTGCTGTGTCCCTCGCGGCGGTGGAACATCTCCACCACGCTCAACTCGGCCATATTGGGTGAGTTTAAATCCTAATCTTAACCCTAATCTTGGTCTAATTCCCCGTATATCACAGAGTCCCTGAACTTTGAGCGCCGCCCGCCGCTGGAGTACCTGGTGGCCCACGCCTCCGAGCTCATCAAGGTCATCGGCCAGCACTCGCTGGGCGAGGACGCTTTCATTACCATCGACGACGTGTTCCCGCAAAATTGACCCAGTTCGCCGACGCTGCTGAAGATGTTCGAGACCACGCTGACCCTGCCGCGTGGCACCAGTGTGCCGCTCACGGAACCCCTGGGCAGCGCCGGCGCCGACGGGGCAGGACCCTCCACATCGACGGCAGCGGTCGCCGTTCAGACCAAACGCCAGCGACGGCGGCGACGCAACAAAAGGCGCCGCAAGTCCTCACTGTCCAGCAGCACCGACGCGCCCTCCTCCCGCACCTACGATCCCGTGATGACGGGCAGCAGCAGCGGCCTCCGTTCCGCGGCGGTGGCGGCTTCGGTGAGTGTGGGCGTGGGCACGGGGCCAGTGCGTCGGGGGCGGCACCGTAGCAGCGGCGGGGTCAGCTCATCATCATCGCGGTCGGCACAGGCGGCAGCAGCGGCGGCAGCATCAGCAGCAGCGGCGGCGGCGGCAGCAGCAGCAGCAGCGAGGGCTGCTGAGGAGGAGGAGGAGCGGGCAGCGCGAGAGGAGGCGGATCGGGCAGAGGAGGAGGAGGATGAGGAGTTTGGGGCGGGAACGATGAGCGATGGCAGCGGTGAGTTTGGGGATCCGCAGGACTTCTTCGAGACGCTCGACTAAATCTAGATTATTTACAATTCGTAGTAGGTTAAATATTGTTGTTACTTCCGTTCTCAGCCAGCCCAGCCCGGCTTTCTTCTTCTTCAACACATATATTTCGAGTAAAGCCCTTCTTTTAATGGTTCGCGCGATTTTTAATATCTTTTAACATATACATACATATTTTATATAGTCCTGATAAGCATTAAAGTGTGTAATATTATGATGTATCATTCAATTTCCCAACTGTGCTGCGACACGACACCTTCCGAACTATTCTGCTCTTTGATTTTCACCCAAATATAAGCTAGAAACCGATCAAGAAACCTATCAAGTGCAGTAGTTAAGTGTTCATCATCTAATTAGCATGTTGGATAGAGCCACAGCCCATAGAAAGCCCATAGTTAATTGGCATAAACATAAACATAAACATAAAGTAATAGTAGAGACTCTTCACTCCGCGTTCGGATAGTTCCAGTGTTTCTTCGGCGATTTTCTCTCGATCATCTCTCGCGTGTACGTACTTGTGGCAAGACTAATGAAACATTTAAGTGTAATATTTCTCTATAGCGATTAAGCATATTAAATTTACTCTATATATGTACATGTACACACAGGCAGGCATGATATACCATTAACTGGATAATCGTTTAAATATATACTGTATGGATGTGTATTTCATGAATTGCTCGATTTATTGATTGTGGAGCTAAGGGGTCCTGAGTTGGTCAAGGAAGAAGTTATATCCATGAAAATCAATTCTAAACTATGATTTTGTAAACTCCCAGGATTTTATTTTCAAATAATAACGTCGGGTTGATTTTATTTCTAGTGATTTCGTTTTCTCTCGATTTTTCACGAGCTGATCGTTCTTATTCGCCAAACCGAAGTGACCGTATATTCTTTTCTTAAAAATCTAGCTTAATCCTATGCGTTAGGACTATTATCGATAACATTATACCAACTGTTCACTAATGTGACCGTGTAATACAAAATGAGGTGTTTGCAAATGGTTAAATTATATTTGTTATATATTTTTAAAATCAGAATTCGCTGTAGATTTAAAATCATTTACCAATCGTGTCTCAAAAGTATACTAAACATGTTGTTCTTACAAAAATAAGCTGATTTACAGCCAATTTGGGATATACCATTATTTGCATACTTTCTGTCGCATTTTCAATTGGTTCTAAACCTACAGCGATTTCTGAGACAATCCTGATAATATTAATATTGAAATCACTCTTTTAAAGTACAAAAAATGCCTGTATGAAGCTCAATATTTAAATAGGAAATACATCAACATCTTCTTCTCTATAAAATAAACCTTCCAAGATCCCAGTTTGATCTACAAATCCGGCTGCCTTATCCGCTGCACCTTCTCTGCATTCTTCACGTGCTCCTTGAGCATTCTCATGATTTCAGTATCGAATTCCGGAGGCGTGGGCTTAGTTTCTGTGGCCCAATAGAATATATCCCAATCGTTGCTAACGCCGTTGATCAAGCGATCATACTGAGCAGTCTGGTCGGCATTGAAGTCCCTTAGAAACTTGGCCACAAAGGTGCTCAGCAGCAGATCATTCTCCAGCATGCCGCGCTTTCGGCTCTGATACAGGAGTCTGTAAAGTGTTAATAAATAAGCACAAGCTTTTAATATATTATTAGTTTTAATTCTTACCGCTGCTTGCGGGTTTCTAGGGGCTCATCTGGACGTGCTGGGTACTCTGGCACTGGCAAGTGGGGCGGATCATCGTAGTCCACAATCTCGCCAGGAGTGGTAAATTCCGTTTTGTCCAAATTGCTAGCAGAGCGATTCTGGGCAATCATGGGCAGTGCCAAGCGACGGCCCACTGTGGATACCTATGAGGGAAATATATATTTAATATTTTTTACTAATTATAGTTATAAATCTTACCAAAAACTGCCGCAACATGTTGGAAAACAAGGAAATTGCAAAAGAATAACAATGATATAACAATAGTGTGACCAACTTCGTTTTTTATGATTATTCCATAAGAACGCCTGGAAAAAGTGGCTGGAAAAGCACTCGTTAAAATTTACGCGGGAAATAAACTTTTCTTGTTTTTCACGTTATTCGACATTTATAGCCTTTATAGAGTAATAGACAAGGTTTTCCTGTCTCCTATTTTGGAGAAAAATATGTTTAATCAGTAAAATACAACACCAGACACATATTTTCTGCTTTTTATTAAAATCAAAAACTCCTTTTCGTCTTATCAAAATTTGAATTTGAAAATTAACTGCAACACTGGCCGAACAGCTGTTTCTTGTGGGTTTTCCAAGGCGTGCACAGAGTTACGTCCTCTCCGGATTACAATGAGCGGCGGGATGATTCTCCCAAGATTGTGGCGCCAGTGCGATGCCGCGTTCCTGCCCCGAATCAAGCAGGCACTCGCTAGCGCTGGCATCAGGAGGCTGGCCAGCACGAGCCCGGAGAAGAGCCCTGCCCCCGGCTTACGTGAGCGGCCACACTGCAATGTGGGCACCATCGGGCATGTGGACCATGGCAAGACAACGCTCACAGCGGCCATTACCAAGATCCAGGCACAGAAGGGCCTGGCGGAGTACCTGTCCTACGACCAGATCGATCGGGCGCCCGAGGAGAAGGCGCGAGGGATCACCATCAATGCGTGTCACATCGGCTACTCCACCACGGAGCGGACCTACGCCCACACCGACTGTCCAGGGCATGCGGATTACATAAAGGTAAAGTCGCTAAAAGCCTGGAACTAGTTTATATATCTTCTTTAATAGAACATGATCTCTGGAGCCTCGCAAATGGATGGCGCCATCCTGGTGGTGGCCGCCACCGATGGCCAAATGCCTCAGACCCGCGAACACCTGCTGCTGGCCAAGCAGGTGGGCATCCAGCGCATCGTGGTCTTCATAAACAAGGCCGAATTGGTCGATCAGGAGGTCCTCGAGCTGGTGGAGATCGAGATGCGTGAGATGCTGACCGACTTTGGCTTCGACGGCGTCAACAGCCCCGTGATTTGTGGCTCTGCCCTGCTGGCCCTTCGCGAGGATCAGTCCGAGTTCGGAGTGCCGTCCATTGAGAAGCTACTGAAGCACTGCGATACGTATATACCGACGCCACAGCGCGATACCTCCGGTCCCTTCTTCCTGCCCATCGACAATGCGTTCACGGTGCCCGGCCGTGGGACTGTGGTGGTGGGCACCATCAAGCGAGGCACTATAATCAAGAATGCCGAGGCCGATCTGCTGGGCTTCAATCAGAATCTAAAGACCACCATCAGCGACATTCAGATCTTCCGGAAGAGTGTGCCCCAGGCTCTGGCTGGGGACAATGTGGGCGCCCTGCTGCGTGGCATCAAGATCTCGGCGGTGGAGCGTGGCATGATTCTGAGTGCCACAGGCTCCGAGGATATTTCCAATCACTTTGAGGCCTCCATGTACTTATTGTCCCGGGCTGAGGGTGGCCGCACCAAGCCCATGCTCTCCAAGTACATCCAGCAGCTCTTCAGTCAGACGTGGAATGTGCCAGCCCGCTTGGATATAGGTAAGGATTACAGATTACAGCTAAAGGGAGCTTAGGGGAGCAGGAATATATCATCTTTTATGCCCAGTTCCCAGCGAGAACATGCTGATGCCGGGCGAGCATTCAAAGGTGCGCGTCACTCTGCTCAGGAAAATGGTGATGATGCAGGGCCAGGCCTTTACCATACGCGAGAATGGCTCCACCGTGGGCACGGGGCTGATAAGCAAGCGACTGCCCTCCCTGGATCTGCCCAAAAATAAGTTGTCCAAAGCCCAGGTGGATTGTTAACTCGCAAATACATAAATATATTTGTACAATTTCATAGATTTTCGCATGTGTTTCCGTTAATATATCTCGTGTATTGTATGTGTTTTAGCTTTAGATAAATATTAATGATGCTTCAAGCAAATGCCAACGATCTTTCGGGTTTTGCTAATCTTGAAAACGAATCAAGAATTTACGAAAAAACTAAACATAAAATGAGAATGCATAAACTAGAGCTGTAAAACCATCGATAGTGCCCTTACTCGATATTTTCGATAGTGATAGTCCAAACCATCGATAATATCGATACTATCGGCAAAATAAAATGGGTTTAAAAATTTTACTTTGATTAAACAAACCAAATTAAATGGCAAAAAATGAAAGAAATTTTATCACAATTACTGTCTATATAGATTTTCTATATAGTTTTTGATATTAATGATTGGAAATAAGAATAAGAAGAATATACAAATTTAAGATTATATTTATTGGCAAAAACTAGTAATTTTTATACGAATTCACTGATTAACTGCTAACGCGATGTATCGATGGTGAAAAAGAACAATCGATAGTGACGCGGAGCACAACACCATCGATAATATCGATAGTATCGTCGATAGTTTTACAGCTCTAGCACAAACAATAGATTGCTTCATCTTCGGTGAGTCTTATCTGTAGTTAAAGGCAACAAATCGGCCCCTGGTTAAGTACATTCATTGTATACACATGCATTATATATATGCTCTAAGGTACAAGGTTACAAGGCAAGGAATGCTCGTTTCCATGGTCGGAGTCCTACTCCCGCAGCTTATTGCATTTCACATTTACTCGTATAAAGGAAAGGTTTACAAAGGTTCATAACCCCTCCTTTCTTTCTAATTTCAACTACACTTTTGCTACAATTAAATCGTACAACAAATAAACTAAACGCTGTTGGCAACAAGGAACAGGGTTGGGTTGGGAATGGAATGGAGACAGGTGGGCGAAACAGTTTAAACTAAGCAGGAACTCTACGTAAATCGACTTTGCACAGACAGTAAGAACATTATTAATTTTCTACAATCGTTATACTCTTATGATAAAAAAAAACAGATACGAATATCCTAGATCTTGGTGAGATACTCGTCCAGATTCAGATGCGATGGCAAATCGATTTCCTCCAGCTTGATGTCGCTGTACCGGAAGACCACCTTGAAGGGCTGGAAGAACTTCTGGTCGATGGTGAACTCGTCGCCATGGCTCTTTCGCTGCTAAAAGGGATAAATAAGAAGAAATATTATATATTATAGCACATATTAAAGAGTTTATATTCACCATTTGCCGGGCATTGAGCTCCTTGGTGAGTTTCATGAGGAAAACATTCGTTATTTCGCTCTCGTAATCGTCCAGCTTGTAGGACTTCATCACCTTCAACACCTGGGCAGTGCTCAGCGAGGTGCACAGATCGCAAATGGTCTGCACATCCTGCTCGCTCTTGCGCGACTGCAGCAGCTGCGAGACTTGGTTGAGAGGAGCCAAGGGGGTCAGCACTTCGTTGGACTGAAAGGGTTAGCAAACAAGTGTAAAAGGCCAAATAGTTATAAGATGAGTTGGTCACACTATTAGAGCACGTGCACGTATTAGAGACGTGTTCATTCCTGCTCCACAAGTTAAGTAAGGACATAGAGCAACTTATAGATTATAGATTATAGTTTCTTTCTGGTAAGGAACTCTTTAGTTTACAGATAGACCACACTTACCATCTTCTTGCTGCGCACCCAGTCCTCCACGCAGCCAAGATTATAGCGTATGATCATGCCCGTCTCCCACATGCAGATGTCGCCGCGCAGCATCAGGTAATTCAAGGCCACGGCGCACACAAAGTACATCAGCTGATTGAATATCTGCTCCGCATAGCAGTTGTCCAGTCCAAAGTGCTGGAACTGCATGTAGAAGTGCTCCAGCTGGCCAATCAATTGCTTCCACGCCGGCCCAGCCCCACCATGTTCGGGAGATGAGGCGTTGCCTATCGAAGCCGTGCGACTGCGCATGCCATGTGCCTGGCGCCCGCGCTGTATCTCATCGTTGTTGAGTATGGCTGGCACTATCTTCGGGTCCAGCAGACCCTGGATTTGCATGATCAGGGCCTGGTACAGGTTGACAATCAAGTCGAGGATCACGCGACGATACTCGAAGAGATTAAAGTTCTTGAGCTGCTGCTGGTTCTGCTTTTCGGTGTTGAGCTTCACGTACTCCTCCACGTCGCCGTATTGCTTGAGGAGATTCAGCAGGCTGGGGGTATAAGTGGGTATAAGGTCTTTGATCCTGTAAAGTGGAGAAGTCAAGGACTTACGTTATGGAGTTGACAAGCCAAATGACCCGGTTCTCAATGGGATGAGGGGTTCGATGCATTTTCTTGATCTGTATCACAAACTTGCTCAGCAGCTCCCGCACATCGTCGTCGGCATTGGTCAGATCCGTGTACCTTTTGGAGGAATTATTATCTTATGCTCCCCAAACCCAGAATCAACCCACAACTCACCGAATGCACATAAAGATGAGATAAGCGGGAAAGCCGGGCAGCAGACCCACTGCCGTTCGCGGCGTCAGTGCATGCAGCAGGCGCTGCAGGATCTTGTCCAGGTCGCTGCTATGGAACTTCATCAAGCCCAAGGGATTTTGTGACTTTTGCTTGGTCACCACGGCGCCCACGCTGGCTCTGTTTGCGTCGCCGCTGCCGCCGCCGTTCTGCTGCTGCTGCTGCTGCTGCTTGTTGCCCCTCAGCATCTCCTCCTCCAGCTTGTGCTCCAACTCGCCGCCATCCTGGCGATAAGCCTTCAGCTTGGCATTGGCCAGCTTCAGGTCCTCCTGGATGAGCAGGTACTGGGACACGGCCTGCTGCAGCTCCCGCCGCAGGTAGCGATCGTTGTGCCTCAGCGTATCCACATCGGCGTCCTCGAACTGATCGATGCTCTCGAAGATCACCTTCTGCAGGTCATCCTTCTCGCCTCTCAGCCTCTCGATGTCCTGTGTCATCTCCACGAGCTTGCTGTTGTGCTCCTCCGTGATGGCCTCCAGCTCGGACTCGAGTTGGCTGAGAAAAGGGTTATAAATCTATATATTGTAAAAACCTAAACATAATAATCCTAACGCATAGAATTAAGCTAGATTTTTAAGCAAAGAATATACGGTCACTTTTGGTTTGGCGAATAAGAACGATCAGCTCGTGATAAATCGAGAGAAAACGAAATCATTAGAAATAAAACCAATCTGCCGTTGTTAACTTTAAATAAAAACCCGAGAGTTTGCAATATATATAAATCTACCTATTCTACTTACCGATTGATGAGCTTCTGGGCCTGCAGGGCCTCGCCCAGGACATTGATGTCGTTGCTCTCCGGGTTGATGGACTTCATGACTTGGCTCTGCTCCAGCAGCACTGCCTTTAGCTGGATGCACTCGTCCCGCCGCCTAAGAACTTCCGCCTGGAGGGCCGCGTGCTGGGCTGTAGGAGAGGGAAGAGAGGGTAGGCTTTGGTGGTCAGTAGGGGGTTCGGATTGGGCGCTCGCAGCGGTTACCATTGAGCTCGTTGATCTCAACACCGTGCTTGATGCTCGTCCGCAGCTGGTCGTACTCGCTGCGCAGCTTCTCGTTCTCTACCTCGAGCTCGTAGACGCTGTGCGAGTGGCGGTTGGTGGTCAGTGGTTGGTGGTTGGTGGTGGTCAGTGTGCGGCCATAACAGAGATGTGGACAAATGTTTATGTTTTGTACGGACTGGCAGTGTCTCTCCCTGTAGATACTCACCGATACGAGTCCTCGCTGGGCTTGTGGCGATTGGCCAGCTTCAGGTACTGCTCCTGCAGGTACTTGCTCTTCTGCTTCTCCTCCTCCAGCACAGCGCGCAGCTTCATCACGAGAGTGGTGATGTCGCTCGAGGCATCTTCCCAGAATAATTCAAAAATCAAATAAGATTAAGGATTAAGGAGCACATCTTACAATTCTTGTTCAGCAGATCCGGCGGCCTGTTGATGTCCAGCGTATTCTTGGCCGAGGCATAGCCCACATCCTCCTCGTTCTGGCTGGAGGCATTGCTTCCAGTGCGCGCATGCAAACGGAAACTGCCGGCTGTAAGCCTACTCAGCTCCTCCTTCAGCGTGTAGTTCTCGTTCTCGATCACCTCCTTGTCCTTGATGGCCCGCTGGTAGGCCTCGTTGAGCTCCTTGTTGTCCTCGGCCAGCATGCGGTCCTCCTGCGTGCGCTGGCTCACCTCCGCGTTCTTGGCCAGCTCGATCATCTCGTCAATCTGGCGACGCAACTCCTCGTTCTCCACGCGCCACGACTGCTTCTGGCTAATCCAATCCTCTTGGGCATGGCCGTTCTCCTCAAGCAGCTGCATCTTCTCGTCTCGCTCCGCCTCCAGCTGCTTGTTGAGAGCCTCTATGAGCTTGTCCTTGTCCTGGCAGGCCGCCTTCAGGTTCTTTAGCTCGCTCTCCAGGGTCTTCTTCAACTCCAGCTTCATTCTGCAGGGATAGAGATATAGGACCAGACTTCCTGGTGGCTTTGAGTAAAGATTTACTCACTTCAACACGCTAATCTCGCTGGTCTTGTGCTTCAGGTTGCTGTTGTCCCGGTTCAGCTCGTCGATGCGCTGCTGCATGGATATGATCTTGTTCTCCAGGCCCATGTACTTGGCACTGATGTGCGAGATGGTCTTGGCCTCGGCCTTCATCCGCTTGAACTTGCGCCGGGCCAGGAACCTTCGCACCGCCGCCTGGCAAATAATAATGTCACGCCGCCGCTTCTGGTAGGCGCGACGTGCCAAAGCTCCTCTGACGAACCTCTGGATCTGCAGCGCCCGATAGTTATCCCTCATGGCATAGAACTTCTTACGGGCCAGCATGCCCCGGGCCAGGGTCTGTATGCCGAGAATTGAGTGGCGCAAGCGCAGATACCGACGACGGCACAACCAACCTCGTGCGTACTTCGAGAGTATCAATCCCGCCCGGGCCTCACGCATCTCCTGGACCCGCTGGCGGGCCAGGAAGCCACGCGCACACCGCTGAATCCCGCTAATGACCTTGCGCAGGCGCAGAAAGCGCCGCCTATAAATGAAACGCCGCACCACCGACTGGACCACCGTGATGTACTTCTTGCGCAGATTGGCCCGCACCTGTTCGAGAAAGGCCACCTGGCCGGCACGGAAGAAGATCTGCGTGTTGCCAAAACGGTACTTGTCCTCGTCCTGGATCCACTTCATCACAATGTTGCGGCACGACAGCTTCATGTCGTTCTTGTCGATCTTCGAGCGGTTTGCCAGCAGCTGGTAGCGCATATAAAAGTCCGGATAGAGCCAGCGGGAGGGGAAGCCCGCGGCCGAGATGCGCACCGTCTCCAGGACCCCACAGGCCCTCAGTTGCTGAATGATCTTGGCTGTTTCCCACTTGAAGGCGATCTTTTCGTCGTTTGGCTGGGAGGGATAATTTAATTTATTAATAATTAAATTAATTATTCAACTATGAGCCTTTCTCTAAAACCTCACCTTGATGCAACGCACATAGTGCGGCGTTGTGGCATGCAAAGTGGATATCAGCGAGGCCAGACTCTCCTGGAACTGCGAGCCCACAGATTTCTTGTGCTGCTTCGAGGGCACCACCTTGGTTTTTGGGAGTAAAATCTTGGCATTAGTGGGTTTCTAGCTATTTTTAACATAGGAAAAACACACAGTACATTTTTAAAGTAATTTAAAAGTAATGTAAGGAAGTTAAAGCTAAAGTTAAATTAAAATTAAGTTAATATATTAATTATATTATATATTTAAAGCAGAGGTGCTCAATCCTATGGCACACGAGCACATTTGTTTTTGTTTTGGCACATAGCATACGGAGCAGCACACGCCATATCTCCCTAGGGCACACGCGAATTCTTCTTTGCATAGCGAGGCAAGCCAACAACAATTCCATAGAACTTTTTCTTCTCCTCTTTGTGAGTTGTTCGCATCGAGACAAGCCAACAACAATTCCATTGAATTTTTTTTTTATCCTCAACTCACAATGCAAAGTGTTGTTGTCTTGTTCTCGGCTCTGCACTGACACTTTTTTTGTTGCGTTTTTGATAGAATTTGATTTAAGCCTGATTTTAGTTTATTGTGGACCACCGACACGTGCATTTCATTGGATTTCTTTGGCGTGTCGCTAAAATGAGTGATACTTTTCTAAATCAACTTTAAATTTGTTTATAAAATAACCAAATAAAGAAACCAAAATTATTATTTTTCTGAATTAACTTTTTTTTTTTCTCTCAGTGTTAATTTTGATGCAATAAAACGGCGTCGATACATGTGTGCGTGTGTATTCTTTTGCTTGTGTAGGTAAGGGCACTGCCGTAAGAATATTTTGAGCACCCCTGATTTAAAGGTTTTTTTTGAAGGAAAATGAAAGAGAATAAACCAAAGAAACTGTTCCCAGTGATTACCTCAAAAGCCACCTTTAAAAAACTAGAAAAACAAATAGCTTAAAGTTAAACATAAAGGTCATGGTGTTAGTTATTGTTGCTGTTAGCATAAATTGAATATTTTTTGGGCAACTAACTCGTCGGCGTGTTTCATTCATTTCCTATATTTTGCGGGCCAAGTTCCAAGGCGACGATGAGCGAATGGTAAATAGCGTTTGAAAAATACAAATAGCAATAAGACAGGGATTACAAATGGACAAAAAAGCAGTTCCTTACGGGGGCTTCCAACCTCAGTAATCATAACAAACCTGTTTGCGGCCCGCACTGATCACCACGCGCCCGCCCAAGGTGGAGGTCTTGGCCGAGTCCACACTGAGGGTGTCAATCTCCTCGAGGG
This sequence comes from Drosophila tani, assembly GCA_008042535.1. NCBI lineage: Eukaryota > Metazoa > Arthropoda > Insecta > Diptera > Drosophilidae > Drosophila > Drosophila tani. Next base: position 44,322 of record VNJO01002704.1, on the reverse strand, counting down.
ACATCACCTGCTTGACCAGCGACATGTTGGACTCGCCCAGCACCTGGGTGAGCTCCTTGGAGACAGTGTCACGGTTCTTTTCCAAGAAGCCGTTCACGTCGTACTCTACGGTGTCCGAGAAGTGTTTGATAAAGAAGCCTGAAGGGGAAATATTAACTAGAAAAAAAGAGGAAATGGATCTAGCCACACACTCACTTGTAGTGCCAAAGCGCGGCTTCTCGAAATGCGGAAACTTGCTGCACTTCAAGATGAGCTTGCCAGCCCAACTCTCGTCCGAGCCCCGGGGCATCTATATCATTAGTTAATAAACCTTAATTACGGATATAAAATTTAATAATAGCTCAATCTCACTCTACACTCCTCGTCCAGCAAATCAAGGATGCCCAATCGCGACTCAATGAGATCTATGCAGGGTTGATTGTCATAAAAGTCAATCATGGTCCAGGTGATGCCCTCCTTGAGGTACTCCTCCTGCTCCAGCTTGAACACGTGCTGATTGAACTGCTGCTGCAGCTTCTCGTTGGCATAGTTGATGCAAAACTGCTCGAACGAGTTCGTTTCGAACGTTTCGAAGCCGTAGATATCGAGGACGCCAATGAAGCTGCACTGCTTGCTACCGTTGTTGAGGCTCTTGTTCAGCACACCAACAATGTACTGGAACAGCTTCGCATAGATGTGCTTGGCCAGAGCGTCGCGCGCCGCCTGTGCGGCCTCAATGCCATTCGGTATCAGTACATATTCATTGGCCGACTCTATCTTACGCATCAAAAGCCACCGGCGCAGATCCTCGGCGCTCACCCGCAGCAGATCGCCGGTGATCTGCAGGTGGAGGTCGTTGGGCTGGGAAAAGGGGTTTAAATTTCCCTCTAAAATAAAGATTTCATGTTTAGAGGCTCACAAATATCTCGCAGGAGTCGGTGTCCTCCTCCTCGGTGGCCTCGTTGAACTTCTTGGACACCTCCACATTCCCCAAATGCAGAATCCCCGCCAGAATCTTGACTATATCCGCTATTTGCTGTATAGAGAAGCCCAGCACTGTCATGGCCTGCACAGTTTCGTTGAACTGATCCGCATCGGAGACCCTCTCAATGTCCGGGGCACCGCCCATGTTCAGGAACTGGAACTTGTCCTGGTGATCTGCGAAACAGGTTTACTTTTGGCTAATAAAGGGGTTAGGATAGACCTTACCCAGCACCAACTCCGGGTACTTGCTCCGCGCCGCGCACAACTGATAGAAGATGTGATAGTTGCGCTCGCCCTGGGCCTGGTACACCACCCGCGACTTCTCGAGGAGGTAGGTGTGCATGGTGGCGCCCTGGAGGTACATAACGCCCATCTGGTTGCGAAAGAGCAGCTTGGTGAACTTGCCAAAGCGGGAACTGTTGTCGTTGCGCGTTGTCTTGGCATTGCCAAAGGCCTCCATGATCGGCGAAGATGCCAGCACCTTGCGCTCGACCTGCGTCTCCGATTCGGAACCGCCGACGGCGGCAAAGTAACGCATCGCATACTTGGCGGACACCGTCTTGCCCGCTCCGGACTCGCCGCTAACGATGATGCTTAGGTTGCAATTCTCGCGCTCCAGCTTGGTGTAGGCCTCCTCGGCCAGGGCAAAGATGTGCGGCTCCAGGTCGCCCATGGCATGGCCGCGATAGGCTCGAATGATGCTTGGGCCGTAGAGGGGCATCTCCGCGTAAGGGTTGATGGCCACCAGAATGATGCCGCAGTAGGTGTAGATAATCTGGCGCTCGCAGAAGCGGACACGCAGATTGTACAACACCCCCGGCTCATGCAGGTAGGACAGGGTGGTCAGATCGTTCTGTCCGACCAGGATGGCCGGATTGCGCAGCGGGGGCAGGTCGCTGCCATCGGACTTTAGCTTCACCTCCTGCAGGCTGCCGGATTCGGTGCAGATCTTTAGGAAGCCGGCACCCTTGCGGTAGCTCTCCTCCAGGGTGGCGCTCTCCCACACCTGGTCCGGATGTGGCACCCATATTTTGGCGCCCTAAAAGGGGAGATAAGGGGGAGAGGCGTTAATTGGTCAATTAGCATTTAACCCCAATCTTTGGCGGCCTGTGACACCTCCTCCTCTGTTTTGCTTGGGTTTCTTTCACTTCTTGTTATCATTCGAAATGTGTGATAAGCCCCACTGCGATAAGGCCGCTGATTCACCACCAAGCATATTTTTGGTGGGGGAGACAGCCGCAGCGGCGGCGATGCAGTCATCAATGGGAACAAATCAGGGCTGACAACTGGAAGAAGCGAGGAAGGGAGAAACACGGAGAAACACGAAGAAACGGCAAATGGCACACACAGACACACTAACACACACACGCGCGCACGCGGAATCGGAATCACGGTTATTGTTGCATTTTATATTGGCACCATTGCAGACCGAGCGAGAGCGACACCGACACCCGCCGCCGCAATCTGCCACGATGCACTTGTGGGGCATCAATATATACGATGTCGATGTAATACCTGCGCGTATAGCATCTCCTCGCTAGACATTTTTCCCGCTACTCCTCCTACTCCGTCGCCTGACCGCTCCAGCTTGCTGTTCTGCTCTTCTGCTCCTGCTCCTCGCGTCAACTGTCAGTGAGTTGGGGTCATAAATCCCGTTACTTTGTTTGTTTTCCCTTTCGGTGTTGTTCTCTCTCTTGTTTTTGTCGATTTTTAACCCCGTTGCAGCGAACTCTACATGTCCATTCTGGTTGCCCCCTTTTTTGTGTTGTGTTTTAACTAAAAATTTGCAATCCGAAAGCGGTTAAAGAGTTAAAACGTTTTCTAAGTTGTGCTACTTCATTGGAATTTCAGGATCGTGAAAATGCCAAAAAAAGAAAACAAACAAAACTTTCGTCTCTGACGTTTCTATTCTGACTGACGGCTCCCCCACCGCTTTGTTGTTGGTTAAAGGGCAGGGTTGCCAAGTGAGTGCGCTGTTTGGGCCCAGTTCCAATGAAGACCTTGGTTTTTGCTGACAACTGTGTTTTTACCAAGTAGTTGGAGGCAAAATCTTATCCCCATTTACCAATTACTTAAATTGTTATTAAACATTGAGAAATTCGCTTTTAAAAGTTTGGCGCGCAAGGCCCTGCTGAGTGTTGTCCAACACTGTTTACTTACCCAATGGTGATAGTCAACACTGCCGCTGGCATCTGTCACAATCTCCCGCGCTTTAACCCAGCGCGGCATAGTCTCGCAACCACAACAGCTCTAGTTCTTCTTCCGGACGGAATATAGTACAAAATATATAGCAGAACTTTGAAAATGTCAAGTCCCGCCCGTTCGCCCAGTGTCGGTAGTAAACAGGGAGCTCGCACCCCAACCCGAGGTAATTTTTGGCGACTGAAAATGAGATTGCTTTGTGTTTCGTAGCTCAAACGTTTCTGTGTCTCTGTTTTCTGAAGGCATTGCGACGCAGGATGTGGAGACACCCATGCGCATGGGTCCAGGTCGGGCTGGTGCCCGGCCCTCGGACAACATCAGCTTGCCGCCCACGTCGCCGGGCAACATCAGCTTGCCGGCCACGAGTCCGGCTCGAGGATTGGGTGCCAACATGAGCGAGATCGATCTGAGTTCCCCGCTCAACTACGGCACCCCCAGCTCGATGGGTTCCATTCGTACTCCTCGCTCCGGCATCCGTGGGACGCCGGTGCGGGCTCGTCCGGATATTCGCACGGACAAGCGCATCCGCCAAGTGGCCATTGGCGGTACTTCGGGGGTAAGTAGCTGCCTAGAGCGTGCCCCAATGAACCAAACTCACTCCTCTAATCCTCTACAGTTGGAAACCATTCCCGAGAAGGGCTCTGAGACCACCGATCCCGTCTCGGAATCCTCGCAAGCGCCGCAGCTCGTCGTGTGGGGCACCAATGTGGTGGTGAGCCAGTGCAAGTCCAAGTTCAAGTCGTTCATACTGCGCTTCATCGATCCCAGCGCCGAGCAGGACGAGATCTCCGAGAATATCGATGTGAATCAGCCGCTGTATCTGCAGAAGCTGGAGGAGATTCATACGCTGGAGGAGCCCTACCTCAATCTCAATTGCGCCCATCTAAAGACCTTCGATGCGGACCTGTACCGCCAGCTGATCTGCTACCCGCAGGAGGTGATCCCTGGCTTCGATATGGCCATCAACGAGATGTTCTTCGAGCGCTATCCGGCCGCCCTGCTGGAGCACCAGATCCAGGTGCGTCCCTTCAATGCAGACAAGACGCGCAACATGCGCTCCCTGAACCCCGAGGACATGGATCAACTGATCAGCATCAGCGGCATGGTCATTCGCTCTTCGAACGTCATACCGGAGATGCGCGAAGCCTTCTTCAGCTGTAATATTTGCTCCTTTAGCACCACCGTCGAGGTGGACCGCGGCCGCATCAATCAGCCGACGCTGTGCACCAACTGTAACACGAATCACTGCTTCCGCCTGATCCACAACCGATCGGAGTTCACGGACAAGCAGCTTATCAAGCTGCAGGAGTCGCCGGATGACATGGCTGCCGGCCAGACGCCACACAATGTCCTGCTCTATGCCCACAACGATCTGGTGGACAAGGTGCAGCCGGGTGATCGTGTCACTGTCACGGGCATCTACCGGGCGACGCCCCTTAAGACCGGTGGCATCTCCTCGAGCGTGAAGAGCGTCTACAAGACCCATGTCGATGTGGTGCACTTCCGCAAGGTGGACAACAAGCGGCTGTACGAAGAGGAAGAGGGGTAAGCCTGGGGAAATTACCCTTAAATGTTAATTTTTGACTGTATCAGGATGTTTTTATTATATGTCTCTTCTTTTATTGTATATTTAGTTTAGTTTAGTGTAGTTTAACATGGTTTTAGATTTAGTTTAACTGTAATTTATAATTCTTTCTTCTCCTTGTTTTATTCTCTTGCGTTCTCGATCTAAAGTTTAGGCCAGAGAGGCGCTCTCTTCAAAAAGTAACATCTTTCTCAAGAGAGCGTAACTCATCGATTAGTGTGACCAGATCATACTTATAAATAAAAATCCTCTTCCCTTTCCAGCAAGGATCACATCTTCCCCCCAGAGCGCATTGAACTCCTTCAACTGCTGGCCAAAAAGCCGGACATTTACGATCGCCTGGCCAGGGCCATTGCTCCCTCCATTTACGAGAACGACGACATCAAGAAGGGCATCCTCCTGCAGCTGTTTGGCGGCACCAAGAAGAAGCACGCCACTCTGGGCCGCCAGAACTTTAGGTCCGAGATCCACCTGCTGCTGTGCGGAGATCCTGGCACCTCCAAGTCCCAGATGCTGCAGTATGTGTACAATTTGGTGCCCCGATCGCAGTACACCTCGGGTCGCGGCTCCTCGGCTGTGGGCCTGACCGCCTATGTGACCAAGGATCCGGAGACACGGCAGTTGGTCCTACAAACGTGAGTTTAATCTTTGGATTTAAATATCAATTCTTAGCTTATGGCTTCGGCTTCCTTAAATTCAGAGGCGCTCTGGTCCTGGCCGACAATGGTGTCTGCTGCATCGACGAGTTCGACAAGATGAACGACTCGACGCGCAGCGTTCTCCACGAGGTGATGGAGCAGCAGACCCTGAGCATTGCCAAGGCTGGGATCATTTGCCAGCTGAACGCTCGCACCTCCATCCTGGCGGCCGCCAATCCCGCCGAATCGCAGTGGAACAAGCGCAAGAACATCATCGATAATGTCCAGCTGCCGCACACTCTGCTCTCGCGCTTCGATCTGATCTTCTTGGTCCTGGATCCCCAGGATGAGGTGTTCGACAAGCGTCTGGCCAGTCACCTGGTCTCGCTCTACTATGTCACGCGCCACGAGGAGGAGGATACCATGTTTGTGAGTTATTTTTGGCCGGAAAACTGCCTTCCAAGTTTCTAAAATAATTCATTTTCCAGGACATGAGTGTATTGCGTGACTACATCGCCTATGCCCGCGAGCATCTCTCCCCCACGCTGTCGGATGAGGCGCAGCAGCGCCTGATTCAGGCCTATGTGGACATGCGCAAGGTGGGCGCTGGACGTGGCCAAATCTCTGCCTATCCCCGGCAGCTGGAGAGTCTCATACGCTTGTCGGAGGCTCACGCCAAGGTGCGGCTCAGCAACGAAGTGGAGTTGCTGGACGTTGAGGAGGCTTGGCGTCTGCATCGCGAGGCCCTGAAGCAGTCGGCCACTGATCCGCTGTCCGGAAAGATTGATGTGGGCATCCTGACCACGGGTTTGTCCACGGCAGCGAGGAAGAAGCGCGCCGACTTAGTGGCGGCCATTAAGGAGAACCTCAAGAAGAAGGGCAAAGTGCCCACTGTGCCCTATCAAAAGTTGTTCAAGGAGATCAAGGAGGGTTCCCAGATTGTAAGTGTCTCTTAAAGACTGATTTTTTGCTTATTTTAATTATTAATTTCTGCATTTTAGATGATCACTAAGGAGCAATTCGAGGATGCGCTGAAGGAGGTGCAGGATGAAGGCACCATTGTGGTCATGGGCAAAAACACCATTCGTATTTGTTAATTTAATCATATTTATCTCATTGGCCACTATTAACTCATTCATTCCTATTATTAAGCGCAATTTACAAAACATGTTTTTCAATAAAAAAAAAGTTTAAATATAAAATTCTTGGTTGGTATTTTCCTAAGGGTTTTATGAGAAGGCTAAGATTTTCTAATAAAAATGCTACTTGTATTTTCTTAATTTACTTGAATTATTCTTTAAAATTAATGTTTAAACTAATAAAAGCATTAATTAATTTCAATTCTAAAAAAAAAGTGCAAAATCATAGAAAAACAGTGTGACCTTACTCCAATTTGCCAACTCTGGCATTTTTAGCGTATCCAGCCACACTAAAGTAGAGATCTTTTGGCGCTCTGGCCGCTGCCACACTGTGTGTAGGGAAAATAATGGAGTCCGGGAAATCTTCGGAGCACTCTCTGCACAGCGCCTCCGAGGCGTCGGCGGACTCCGGCAGCCAGCCCCACAGTGACATATCGACAATGTCGTCGTTGACGCCCACCAAGCGAGAGCGGGAGCGCCGCAAATCGCCGGCGACCAGTTCGGACAACACAAGCACCAGCGTCCAGCCGCCAATGTCGCCGACATCCTCCGTAGCGGACACCACCTTTGAGCCCACCATCGATATGATGGTCAATGATTTCGATGATGAGGCCACCTTGAACGAGGAGGAAGCGCTGGCCGATCAGGAGGCACACAGTGCCGAGGATGAGATAGCCACGCTGCGCGAGGAGAGCGAGATGCCCATCGAGGAGCTGTTGGCCAAATACGGCGGGGGCATGTCGTCGTCCTCGCCGGCGGTGAGTAGCTCCAATCGCTCGGGTAGCTCTTCCCGAAGGGCGCGTCGCGCCACCAAGCGCCAGTACCAGGAGGTGGACCCAGATGAGGCACCCACGTCCACCTCGCACTTGGAGAAAACCAGCCACGACATAGAGCCGGAGGAGGTTCGAGAGAGGGAGGAGGAGCCAATGCAGGAAACGGGTGAAGCTTCCATGGACCCAGATGAAGCACCGCAGCCGGCGTCGCCGACCGAAGGAGCCACCAAGAAGCCGCATCGCTCGCACTTGCTCGACCTATATCCGGAGGAGACCTTTGCAGATCTGGCGCCGGCCGAAGATGTTGAACGATGTAGGCCTGAATCTTTATAATCCACAAAAGAAGATGAAAAGATCACTAACTCCCGATTATGTAACACTTTTGCAGTCACACCGCTGCAGACGCTCTTCGATGAGGTGGAGGCCGGCGAGGAGGAGGAGGAGGACAGCGAGTCCGAGTCGATGGACGATGCCAGGAAGATAATAATGGTGGGCAACGACTATCAGGCGGAGATACCCGAGGGCCTCTCGCAATATGGCGACATATTGCCGTACGAGAACGAGGATCAGTTGATCTGGGAGCCCAGTCAGGTCAGCGAGCGCGAGGTAGAGGATTACCTGGCCAAGATTCAGGAAACGCGAGCCATTGTCCCCCCCGAAGAGGGCGCCGAGGCTGTGGCCGGCGGAGAGGAAGGAGCTGCAGGCGAGGCAGCCACTCCAGCGGCTGTCCCTACTGCTCCTGCTCCTCCTCCGCCCACGCCCACGCCTGCTCCTAGGCCCCAGCCTGCTGCCGGCGATCAGGAGTCTGTGGTGAAGGACAACGAGCAGGCGCTGCATCTGCTCGTCCAGTGCGGCTACGATTTCAAGGAGGCGCTGCGTCGCAAGCGCATGAACGTCCTGCCCCTCAGCAGCGACACCATGAGCAGCTGGTCGGAGGACGAGTGCCTCAAGTTCGAGGAGGGCATCCACAAGTTCGGCAAGGACTTCCTCCAGATCCGGCAGAACCAGGTAAAGCACCGTCCATTGCCCGCTGCCGATCGCCTCTAGCAAGTAAGTTGGGCTCTTTCAGGTGCGCACGCGAACCATGCGCGAGCTGGTCCACTTCTACTATCTGTGGAAGAAGAGCGAGCGCCGGGACCAGAGCTTTGCCCTGAACGACACCATCGATCACATGGACGTCTTTATCAATGAGGCGGGCGCAGGAAATGGCGGAAATGGAAGTGGGTTGGGAAATGGCACCGGTAATAGTAATGGCAGCTGCTCGCCGCACAGCAGCAATGGTCACAGTAACGGGGAGCTTGTCGCCTTGGAGAAAGATCATCCAGGTGTTAGTCCACGAAAGCCTGCCTCCAAAAACTATTCCATCATGACGGGAGGCCAGGCGGGGGCTCCTCAATCTAGCGGCAATCGCAAGCGGGGCACATCCGCTTCGTTGCCGCTGGAGGACGAGGACAACAACGTCGAGGGGGAACCAAATCCGCCCGCTGTGTGAACGAAGACACCATTGCCATCATCATCATCACGATCATTACCGGGCGCAGGCGCTGGACTGGGAGAAGGAAGTAATAGACTGGCGGCGACATGACCATTTCCATTCACTATAAATATGCATACTGTACGCGTAGAGTGTAACCATATATATTCCAGATTCTTAAATCGACACATCTCTCATAACCCGTAAATGAATTTCTTTATTGTTAAGCGTGTGCGTGTGATTCTCGTCTATTTGTTACTTGTTCAGTGTGGATTCCGGAACCAAGTACTTATCGCTTACATAAGACATAAAGTATATATATTTTCGCTCAATCCTTGAGTTTCGTTAATTGTCAATAAATGTAATCAGTGTGTATTTAAAATCTGTAAAGTTTTTTACGTTACGTTTTACGTAGTAATGTTATCTCCCTTCAAATTGGAAAATTGGAATAGTTTCACAGGGAAAAATGGTAAATATATTTCTACATTTTAGATTGCTTATAAAATAGCATTAACTGGTAAGAAGTATTCCATTTTGGACTCATTTAGTAAAGAATCACAGATTTTCTTTACGTTTTAGCTTAGTTTCCTCAACTTAACCTCATTCAATTCAATTCAATTCAATTCAACTTAACCTCATTTAAAAGCATTAAAATTTATTTTAAACTTATCTTGGGGAAAATATATTAAAAAAAAACACTAGCTAGTATAATTAAAAGTACCTTTAGTCCTTGATATTCTTGAGTGATCCCTTAAAAGCTAAAACTTTATGTTTTTGTGTTCCTAACCTCAAATATTCATTTTTTATAAATCATAAATTAAGAATATTTCCGTTAAGGATATAATCACTAATCCAATCTCAAGCGATTCTAAAAATGCGATAATAAACCTTTTTCCTAAAGAAACTTCTTTATAATCTTAAAAAAATCTAAAAAACACTTTTAAAAACTTTTAAATAAGAATCTTCCTATGCTAAAATTAAGAAAAATCGCTTTGTTTAAAAATCAGGTTTCAGGAATCCCTAAAACTACAGCTACACCTACAGTATGGTCTGTTTCAAACTCCCCCTAGTAGTTTTCACAACGATCCTGGATTTCTGTGGCACGCCAGATGGCCTGGCCTGTGGAATTCCGTTCAAAACGACCGGATTGCTGGCAAGAACCGGTCTCCGTACTTTTTCAGTATGTATGCCTGGCTTGTGAGATCTTTTTCCACAGTTTTCTTCGCCAAGACGTTCTTGAAAATGGCCAATTACGGTGTTGGATTCCACTTATTGGCCGGCTGTGTGTTTGTATGTGTATGTACTTATGTATGTATGTGAATTGCGGCGAGGATCAAATGTCAAGCTGGAAAGAAGAGAAGCCCAACCGCAGCAAGGCAAAGCTGGCGATCTGATAAAAGAAACCCCGGTCGCCAATTCTCGTATCTGCTTCACTTGCATTTTCGCTGGCGCGGCAAGAGGAGGGAGCGGGTGCGGACTTGCCCCGAAACGTGCAAACTGGGCGGTACATACAGACAACGGATACAGGGGAGACAAGCGTATGTCCATACATTCATACATACATGTGTATAAAGAAGAAGGCCCCGAGGTTCCAGGCTCACGATCGTGACGAAGTTTCCAGCTGGAGCTTTTGTTCCCATCCCACACACACAGGCAGGCGGCGGCGGCACACAGGCGCACACACACACACTCATTCGCCTCCACGAACGTTCTCTCTTTTCCGCCAGTGCTCCACTGGCGTGGCGTGGCGTGAATTTTTTACGTTCACTCCAGCTCCATTTCCATTTCCATGCCAGGCCAGCCACCAGCCGCCAGCCGACCGTAGTAAAATCCAGTTTTGATAAAAATAAACAAAAGTACGCTACACCGCGCACACACCATGCGCTACACTGGCCAAGTCCAGGCATTTAAGGCAGGCTTTCAGTGTTGACAAGGATACTCACTCTCCACAGAGATGTGACGAAAGGCTTGATTAGAGGGAGACAGGTGGAGGAAGACGACATGTTCGCTCAAGTCGCTATGCGTGTCAGATGCTCTTACAGCCTTTTGGCAGAGCATATTGGATTCGTTACGGCGGGCACTGAAGCGACGGCGAAGTTAACAACCGTAAAGCGCGCAAATACGACTCAGGCAGCCAGCAGTGAGTTGCGTTGCGGCCAGCGGAAGCTTTACATCCGGATAATATTGCCAGGCAGAGACAGACCGACCAGAGACGGTTGCTTTTGTTGTTGCTGTTGCTTGTTGCCTGCTTTGGGGTTCTGCGCTGCTTCTTCTTGCTCCTCGGTTCGTGGCAAAGCCTGTTGCTGCTGCTGTTGCTTGAGCCAGAGCCGCTCTCTCCTCGCCGGTTCTCTTTTGGCACCGCCTTCGTCGTCGCCTTCGTAGGCAGCCAAAAGGCACGTAAACTGGTTCCCGTACACTCGCGTGGTCGCGTTCGCTCGCCCGTAGCCCGTATTTTTTCGTATTTTCAGTGCTGCCTGAGCGCTTGAGCTGCGCGAGTCGCTTGCTGGGGAAATACGGAAATTGGAATCGGATAATCGGAGTCGGAATCGGATTCGGCCTGGGATCGGTCATGGAGCTGGCCTACAATGCGTCATCGTCGGTGGCGGCCTCAGCCGTCTCCGCGGCCTCCTTTGCCTTCACCAACACCGCCAAGCTGCCCATCGAGACGGTGAAGCGCCTTATAGCCGCCGTCTCTCGGCGCCCCATGTTGTGGCTGCGGAACAATGCCAATGGCCAGAAGCGCAGCGACATCACGCCCATCTGGTTCGAGGTGGGCCAGGACGTGAATCTTCCGGGTGAGTAACTGCAGAGATCTCTTGTAGTGCCTGTGGCTAACAGCTCCTCCTCCTCCTCTCCCCCGCAGCCGACATCTGCCGCATCAAGTGGGGCCACCTGAGGGACAACTTTCGCAAGGTGTACATCCGCAATAACCTGTCCAATGAGACGCCCTCGTCGTGGCGCTTCTACAACGACATGCGCTTCATGGAGCCGGCCGTCCATGAGAATATCATGCGTCAGACGCGGAGCAGCAGCAAGAAGCATCCGCCGGGACACTGGACGGAGAATAACAATGTCCTGGGCGTGGACAAGTACGACTCCATGCCCCTGGTGGCCACGGAGCCCATCTGTGAGCTGAGCGACAGCTACGATTCGGAGCTGCATCAGCCCAGTTTCTCGGACATAAGCTCCTTCTTCGAGGATCGCGACTGCCAGCCGCCGGACAGCAAGCGGGTCAAGCTGGAGCCCCAGCAGCACCACACCGATCAGGAGGAACTGGCTGGCGTGGGTGGGGAGGACGACGAAGAGGAGGATGACGATGACTTTGACGAGGATGCCGCCTCGGAGAATCTGGAGGAGGCGGAGCGTGGCAAGCGGGCGGAGCCTGCCAATCCTGGCGTTTTCACCATCGAAGTGCTGGACGACGACGATGAGGAAATGGAGCAGGCCAAGGTCAAGACCAACCACAACAACAACCATAACAACAGTACGAGCACCACCTCCAGTCGAAGTCTGAGTCATAGCCTGAAAAGCGAGCCGGATGTCAAGCCCTCCAGCTCTTCCACGTCCCAGTCCCCGTCCGCGGCGGAGCTGCCCTTCAAGTACATCAGCACGGATGCCACCACAAATACGGAGCCCACCGGCGGCGATCTGCAGGACGAGGCGGATCGCATGTTCCTGCTCAGCCTGATGCCCTTCCTCCAGCGCCTCGACGAACGCCGTCGGCTGCGCGTGCGCCAGAAGCTGCAGAATGTCCTGATCGAGGAGCTGGAGTTCGGCTAACCCAAGGGTCCTCTTCGTCGGGAATGGGGGATGATGTGTACGTTATAAGCTTAGCTTACAGTATTATAAGAACGCGACTGACTAACCCGTGGATCTGCATACATACGTAGCATGTAATCAGTATTCCGGCCCGCCTTCCTTCCCCACACACACACACACATACACTTGCATACAATCCATATAGCCTGTAACCTGTAGTACGTACACACTTGCATACGTTTTTAAATAGACGATCGAGAAATACCAGCGTAATTACTTGTTGTCTTCTCCCCAGGATAACCGAGTTGGCCTTACCTGTGGCCGCCGCGTTCCGGCGCACCTGCGCATTTTACCTGCTCGCTGCCCGCCCGCCCGCAGTTTCCAGTTCCCATTTGCCCGTTCCCATTCCCAATTATCCACGGCCACGGTCTGTTGTAGATATGCAGTCGAATTCTCCATGAAATTTCTTTCAGTGCAAAACAAGTTCCTTAAGGGTGTATGCCTCCTGCAACAACAACAACAACAAAATGCGCGCCACCGGTCTCATCGTCATCCGGTGGTGTCTGTCTCTCCCTGCCACTCCTCCGTCCATTTCAAATCTCCGTCTCCGCTCCAACGTTTATTCCCATTTTCCGCATTTTCGCGCCACATGCGCCGTTAATGTAAGTGGCTCTCTCTCGCTCTCTGCCGCTCATCGCTCTCTCCGTTGCTCAGTCAGCTCCGTTTGGGTGGAGAAACACAATAGGAAGGCAACTTTCGAATACCCTAATAGGATAAGGTATCAAGCGTCTGAAAGATTCCGGAAAATCATAGTTTCGTTCTTAAAAATATTGCATTGATTACATTACCAAATTAAAAACTAAAAGGTCTTTGAATCTCTTAAAAAATGAATTTTGCTACTAAGGCATTAACTCTTTTATTTGACTGCAAAGAATTATTTTTCAGCTATACATCATTATACGGAACTTGTTTACTAAATTCTGAATGATTGTCATTTAAAACCTTTTGAAAAGATATCGACCAACGGTCAGTGTGACCAGATACCTTGTTCTTTGAATAAGATGCCTTACAAATCGTCTATGCCCGATACTCTCACCGAGGCAGGGGCGCAAAAAACAAAAACAACAACGGGCGAGCCAGAAGGGCAGCGGCGTCAGCGTCGAGAGAGCAGCGAAGAAAAGAGAGAAGCAGAGGGCAGCGCATGAACATGAGTTTTGCAGTTTGATGGTTAAATGCGTGCGTGAAGGTTGGTGAAGATTTCGAGCCGATTTCGAGTCCTAGTCCTCGCCACAATAAGTGGGTCAGAATTGGAAGCCTTCGATTAAGCCAAACAAACCAGCGCGCAGCTAAAACCTGCAGCTGAAACACGCCCGCCAAAGTAAATAACACACGAGAAGCAGACGCGCCAAAGCTTCACACATAATAAGGGCAATTGTTCACGGCTTTTAATTGCAGAAGAAAAAAAGTGCACGAGGGTGGTACCACAACTAACGCAGATATATACGCTGCAGAGCCGGAAAAAATGTAAACAATTTGTAAACAACAACAACAACGATAAACGATTTCCAAAGATTTCGATAGCTTTCTACATCGATCAAACACACATGAGATAAACGAATAAGAACGGACGAGGAAAGCAACACCAAGCAAAGTGACGACTATGGGATACCCTGTGATCGTGTAGAGTGCATGAATTGGACAAGTGAGTGGTAAAAACAACGGTTAAAGAACTTGAAATGGATTAAAATAAGCAATAAATGATATCGAATTGCGTGGTTCCGAGGGTAGCTTACAAATTAGGTGATGGAGAAAACAATATACCCCGCGGATACCCTGGCGAAAATCGGACGCCATTATCCTATTAGCTGTTGGGACCCTGTTGGGACTTTTAATCAGTGGATTCGGTTGTTTAGGGCTAATAACAGAGCATTTTGGTAAACCCCTGACCCGACCCTCTCCCCCGTTGGCTGCATTTTACTGCAGTTCTTTGTGGCATAAGTGAAAATAAATAGAAGATAAAAATGTGCATGCGAGCATACATACATATTTACATACATATGTATGTGCTGCCCATGCCAAGGAGAGAGAGAAAGAGTGAGAGCGCGCGAAAGCAGAGAGCGGAAGGAGAGGTAGAGAGAGCGACATTTTAGGAGCGCGCGCGCGCACATCAAAATCAAAAAACTAACTGTGTGAGATACATTTGGGTTTATTATTTTTTTTTTTACATTTTGTTTAGGCTACATGATGATGATGATGATGAATAAAGCAACAGAGACAGCGAGAGAGAGCATTTTATGTTGTGTTTTCGGTTTCGGTGTCGCTTTCGGATGTATCTTCTTCCTCAGTCGGAATAAGGAATACACGAATGTCGGGAGCGCACGGACACGGGATTACGCATATAATAAGAACTCTCTGGAAGAAACATTTGTATTTCGCCTCGCGAAAATCCGCTGAAAATCAAAACGAAAATAAAAACGAAAACCGCATCAAATTCAAACCGAATCGAATACGAAATCGAATCAATTAGCGAAATTGAAAAGAGAAAGAAAGGAGAACTAGAAAAACAAACGGTAGAAACTTCAAAACAACAATAAGAGTGCGGACATAACGGCGACTTGCATGCGGCTGCTAAAAAAGGTGTGTACGGGAAAGAGATGCAGCTACTAGGGGCGTTGCAAGCCAAGGAACTATCAGTGGAAAATAAATAAATAAACTTAAATTGCCGAAGGCAAAAATGTATTGATTTTCTGCAAGCCAAGCAAAGAAGAAGATTTCGCCAAAGATTCCTCTCAACTTTTCTCCCTGCCTTGATTGTTTTTTTTTTTTTTTTTTGTATTTTTCTTGTGTCAAAATATACATACAGAAATATACAAATATACACGATTTTTGCGGCGCAGAAACCACCTACAAACGGACATGTAGAGAAACTTGTGTGTAAATACAACCCTCGTCCTCATCCCCCGTTATAATTTGCGTCGTATTCGTTGTATCCTCCGCCTGCACGTACACGGAAACCCACACAGGCGCACAAGTACGTACAGCTGTGTGCGTGTGCTTGTGTGTGTTGAAAGGACTTTAACTTCTTGGTCGTGTTTTTTTCCACGTCCTGCGACTCGGAGACAGCAGAGACCAGTTTCAATGGAAAATGTTCAAGGGTGACAAGGGTAGTTTAGCCGCTGCCTCCTCCTCCTCCTTCTCTTTCTCCTTCTCCTTCTCCTCCTCCTCCTCCTTTTGGTCCTTTTCCTGCTCTTATCCTTGTTGTTGTTGTTATTGCTGCTGCTGTCTACACGGTTCGAAAATATCCTAGAATTGCATTCCTTGCCTAAGGGCGTCGCATTGTTAGGTTGGGAAAATAGAGTTCTTGGGTATTGATTGCAGGATACGTCAGATTTCGTCAGGATTCGTTCGATGAAATCATTAGAAATCTAATCCATTTGCAACCCCTTTCTCCTGTTACTTTAATACTTTTAGAAAATATGTACCTTTTGCTTTATTTTCTAGGAAGGTATTATAGAATTGCACTATGTCCTTAGGTCCTGAAATTGGCACGAAAACTGGAGTTTGAGGATTTGATTTCATCAAAGGTTTTATTTTTAGAAAGCTTTCTTTGTTAAGAAGTATTTAATATAAATCCTTAAAGAGGTCCTTTATTAACTAAGAGCTTTTACAAGTTTAGATTTACAATTTCTTACATCATACGTAAATGATAAATCTCTCTTACCATGCTTTCTTTCCTAAAAACGAAGAATGTTCAATGTACGGTTAAGATTAACCTAAAATCTACCCCTTAACCCTTTAAGAAAATATGACTTTAAACCTTTTCCCAAAGAAAATATTTATCAGAGTTCTTAGCTTGATAATATTATGATTTTTCTAGAACATTTTCTCAAACTTCCCATAAATTTCTTCGAAAATCCTTTCCCTAATACCACCCCAAACTTTACCTACGTCTAAAATGCATATTGGATTATATGAATATGAAATATATTCACAGAAACAAACGCAGAGTTAATAGATTCATTTGAACCTTTTTCTTCCTTGACGAAAACTCCTGTTTCCTTTAAAACCCCCCAGCCTCTTCGAAACCCTTTGCCACCTTCCCAGGTTAATGTTAACCTAACTCTGCAAGGAGTACAAGGACTCGTCTCTAAGCCCACCACCCTTGGAGTTCTGCTATAAATTAACTCGAATTACCCAAAATCAGGATGACGGCGAAACACGTTCGGTCGTTAGCTCAGTCCTTGGGTCATCAAGATTTCGGCGGAGTGTACGAAGAAGCAGTCGTCGCCTCGAAATCCTGCTCCGGCGAGGGGATGATTGGGCGTACGTACGTACGTTGTTCCGACGTCTTGAAGATGGCAACCAGTTACGTCCGTCTGTTGTTGCCTTTACGGCGTTCGGCCCCCGTCTCCTTCCCGGAAAAGTCGCTTGCGCACTGCAGACCATGGAGTGGGTGGGTGGCTTTCTACGCAGGAAAAGCTGGGGTTACGCGAGGGTGGGTTCTCCCCCTCTCTAATCCCGTTTGTTTTCCTTCGCCTTTCGAGGGCAGCAGAAGTAGTGGAGAATTTCCAAACTCTGGTATCTGGGTTACCAAAAATAAATACATATATATCCTTCCGAAGTACAGCCAGATTCCGGGGAATTGCGCGCGAAAAGTTGGCCATTTTGGCTCATAAATTTTAGAGGAAATGCGTGGCCAATTTTGAAATTCCAGGATTTCAAAGATACAAAGATACATGCACACGCACACAGGGAAAAATCTGACCTGCTGCGGCTGCTCGCGCCACACAGCTGCCATTCTTGCATTTTCCTCGGATTCGGGGACGGGCCCTGCTTAAAGGATCTAGGGTCGGAGTCGGGGTCGGGGAAATTTTCCCCGCTACCTACCTAAGACGCTGCGAGATGCAGCTGCAGGCCTGCCTTTGGGACTTGGGACTACTTAATGCAGCACCTTTTCCCTGGCCAAATTAGTTAGCTGCTACCCCTCGGCAACCGACGACGTATCCTTCGCGCGCGCGTTCCAAACGCAGTTTCGAAAACATAAACAAAATATTTTCATTAAAGTCAAGCGATCTTGGCTGTAGCTTTCCAAAAAAAAAAGGAAAATTCTTTAAGGAGAAATCTTGCTCACTTTTAGCGGAAAAGCGCCTTTGCATCGACGACTGCCGCCTTGTGCTATAGAAACGTGATCTCACCACCACCATTACTCTTATGATGGAACTCTTGTCAAACAATTCGGTTCCGCAACAAATGGCCAGCAGCAATGCGCCGAGCGCCAATGGCGTGGCCAACTCCTCCTCAACAATGGCCAATGGCAGTGGCGGCGGCAGTGTGAGCAGCAATGCCAGCAACTCCTCCGAGCGGCTACTGGCGGGCATCCTTGAGAGCTTCCCCGCCTGGGATCTCAATGTGGGCCTGCTGCCCTCAGTGGGTCAGAGGTGAGTCTTAGCTAGCTAATAACTAAAACTACTAACTAAGGTAACTAACTCCTAACCCAATCCCAGCTCCCCACCCCGCACGGACTTCTTCATTAACAACTTCTTGGGCGGCCTGGAAACGCATGGCGACTTCAGCATGGGTCCCATTGGCAGCGGTGCCCGCAGCAATCCCAAGATGTCGCCGGAGTCCTCCAACAACTCGAGCATTAGCTGCGGCTGGTGCGAGGTGAGCGCCTCGATACGCTGCCTGGAGTGCAACGAGTTCATGTGCAACGACTGCCTAAGGGAGCATCGCAATAGTCCCCTGTCCTCCAACCATTCAATCGTCTCTTTGCCAACACCCATTGGAGCCTCTCCCACGGGTGGGAGCTCGGCGAATGTCCACACACCGCCCAGCGGCAACTTCATTTGCGACATACACAACGAGATGCTGCGCTACGTGTGCGATTACTGCCGCAAGCTGGTGTGCCAGTGCTGCACCCTGCACGAGCACAAGGAGCACAGCTATGCGTCCATCCAGAGCTTCATGGTGGGGTCCAAGGATAAGCTGGAATCGGCCATCGAGAGCAGCCAGGTGGGAACGCGCTGCATCAAGAGCAGCATCGACAAAGCGTTGGCCTTTATCCGCCTCATCGAGCGCAACTGCAGCGAGCTGAGCGATAATATACGCAAGGCCTTCCGTCAGTTCATCATTGCCATCGAGGATCGCGAGCGCTTCCTCCTCGACTTTGTGGAGAAGCTGCGTCAGCGTCGGCTGGCCATCTTGCACGATCAGATGGCGGGTTTGAAGTCGGCCCTCGCCGGACTCTCCGAGACCTCGGACATGCTCAGCAAGGTGGCGGACAATGCCTGCAACATGGACCAGATTGAGATTGCCATGAAGCTCACGAATGGCCAGCGGCAGATGGAGCAGTTTGCTGGGATCTACAAGGATCTGCAGCCCAAGCAGGAGGTCTTTGCCTTTGCACCGCCCGACTATAGTTTGCTGCAGGACATTCGGAATCAGGGTGGCGTCATCCTGGTGGACGACAAGAACATGCCCATCGTCTCCAGCAGCAATGGCATCGTGCCGAGCGTCGTCTCCAGTGTGGGTAACGTAGCGGCCGCCGCTGCCGTGGCCTCCGTGGGCCCCGTCGTCAATGTGGGCGTCGGCAACGGTCTGGACATGGCCTTTGGCATGAATCCGCTGCCCTCGAATCCGCTTAGTGTGGCCACCACCAGTGTCCGGCGTCCCCTGCTGCGCGACAACAGCTTCCGCATCCCCTCGCCCATCATGCAGCCGCGCGGCGGCAGTGCCTGCGGCATGTCCAGCGCCGCCCTGGACTGGGAGCTCAACGGGCTTCGCAGCTCGCCGGGTCTGCACTTCAGTGCGCCGCGCACAACGCAGGCCATACCGGGCTGCATGGATCTGGTCAAGGTGAGGAACTCCAACGCCCTCTCCCTGTCCTTTGCCACCGAGGGCCATGAGGATGGGCAGGTGAGCCGGCCGTGGGGTTTGTGTGTGGATAAAATGGGCCACGTCCTGGTCTCGGATCGTCGCAATAACCGCGTGCAGGTCTTCAATCCCGATGGCTCCCTGAAGTTCAAGTTCGGCCGCAAGGGCGTGGGCAATGGGGAGTTCGATCTGCCCGCTGGGATCTGTGTGGATGTGGACAATCGCATCATTGTGGTGGACAAGGACAACCATCGCGTGCAGATCTTCACCGCCAGTGGGGTGTTCCTGCTCAAGTTTGGCAGCTATGGCAAGGAGTATGGCCAGTTCCAGTATCCCTGGGATGTGGCCGTGAACTCGCGTCGCCAGATTGTGGTCACCGACTCGCGCAATCATCGCATCCAGCAGTTCGATTCGGAGGGACGCTTCATCCGCCAGATAGTGTTCGACAACCATGGGCAGACCAAGGGCATTGCCTCGCCAAGGGGGGTTTGCTACACGCCCACGGGCAACATCATAGTGTCCGACTTTGACAACCACTGCCTCTACCTGATTGATCCAGACATTAACGATGTGAGTGGGGCTTTGTTTGGGAGTGTATCTCAGGCTTACTAATCCCTAATCTCTCCTGGCAGATCCTGTCCGTGAAGGGACACGAGGGCTCGGGCTTCCACGAGTTCAATCGGCCCTCGGGCCTGTGCTGTGACGACGAGGGCCGCATTATAGTGGCCGATTCCAAGAATCAACGCATCCTGGTCTTTAACCAGAACCTGGACTTTATGTGGGATGTAAGTTGAGGGTTATTCTTTTTATTTTCAACATGCTTGTCGTGCTCGGAAGATCAATTAAATCATAATTTTCTTTGCAGATTGAGGTGCGTCCCTCGATAAACCCGCTAATGCCGCCAACGCTGGACGAGAAGGATCGAACCTGCGATGTGGCCCTGATGCCCGATGGTCGCATTGTATTCCTCATTGAACTGTCGCCAGACTCCAAGGAAGGGTCTAACCCTTACAAGCGGTTTGTGCACGTATTCTAAGATCTTTTTTAGACCATTTACACACACAAGAGCTAAGCGTGAGACAGGAGCCGACGAAACGAAGAAGGAAATTCCGAGAGTGCATGGGAAAGGGATTAGCGAAAATTTTTTAGCTTAAGTGCTACAACGATTACCTCGATAATGCTTAAGAGTTACAATGGTTACGATTCGGGTAGCCCACACCATACAACAATACGAATTACACATATGTATCTACCAGACGCGTATGCATATACATACAATATATATATATATATATATATCTAGCGAATATACACTAGAACGAGAAAAAACTACAGTGGCAGCAGCATATAGGATATAGGAGATAATTAGAAGAGTAGGAAGGACCTAGTGAAAGATACAGATGTGCTCTCAACCATTTACTAGATGAAAATATTCAAATACCTGTTAGTTAGACTGAAAGGGCAGTTTGCTAGCTGATAGAAGCTGATAGAGTGCGTTTTTTATGGGATCGGTTGCTTAGCGGAGAGATAACTACTAGGGTATATCTATATCTATTTTTTTTTGTATCTTTTGGTTTCACAAAAGTTACTAGAGCTGGCAGAAAATCAATGTTTTGCACTATCGATTTTTTCGATGTTTTACTAGTGAAACATCGATAGTTTCGTTACTATCGATAGTGCGAAAAACAATCGATACTATCGATAGTGCTGCGATATTTTGCCAGCACTTAAAGTTACTAGACCTTTGATTTTCGCCGAGAACACAGACACTGAGTGTGTGGTATTAATGTTCTTTGTATTATATTCTTAATTCGTTTCGTTCTGTTTTTAAATTAATTATTTCTTCGCGATATTTGTACGTATTTTATACTGATTTCTTATATTATATTGAGACTGAGCAAGTGAGTACACGAACTTTGTAAAAGCAAGGCAAAGCAAAAAACAAAGCAAGCAAAACAAAACAAAACAAAAGAAAGAAAAGGAAACAAAGAAAAACAATGGAAGGAACCCGCTGACTTTTTGGTTGAACTTTTTAACAAAGACTGATTAAAACTAAACCGCAATTTCGGAGCCAACTGAAAGAGCCATTTAATATATATAATGGTGAGGCCAAAAAATATGAAATAATAACGAAACAACACTCAAAAATTGCAATGACATTGATATAACGTAAAGTAACTTAACATAGCTTAACTTAACACCTATAGAGATCCGATCATAACGTCATAAATCATGGGCATAGCTGACAAAACCGAGTTTAACTGACATTATACTTCATTCGCATCCCATACCCGCACCCAACCCATACATCCACTTCCCATTATCCAGAGCTTTTTGCAAGCATCACAAAAAGGAGTATAGGAGGGGTTAGCTAAAAAACAAAACAAAACAAAACAAAAAATAACGAAGAAAATTATCATAATTTTTCGACTCAATGTGTTCATTAGCATTTAGTAGACTTAGCGGGGGCGTGGCATAGTCAAAGGAAAATCGTATGGGAAAAATCCAGAGCAATATACAATGTATGGGCGTATTGAATACACATTTTAGGTGACATGTTCCTCGCAGCAAAGAAACACAAGAAACAAACAAAGTAAAACAATGGGAAAAGTAATGAAACAATTAGCTGAATTATCTGTCTTTCGGAGGTGGAACGACTTTTTACTAGCAAATATATACACACAAAAACAGCTGCAAAATTGCAAATGTATTTAGCCAACTTAGTTACTTAGTTTACGTTATGTTCTTACCTGTTTTTAATATTCTTTGTACTTGTGTTTAAAAAAAAAAGAAAAGAAAACCCGACCTTAGAGATGTGTGTGAGAGAGAGAATACATAGCTAACACTCCTTCCACGAATAAAGCAACATTGCATAAAATGCGCAAAAGAAAAATACTAAAAACAAAAAGAAAACAACTCTAAAATCATTAAAAAAAAACTAACCATACCTAAAATCTAAAAAAACGATGCAAAAATGCTAGTACGGCTCTACGAGAGCGATGGCAACAAAAAACATATACAATATTTATATATATACACGTAATATATACACCAGATCGCAGAATGCAGACCGACCTACATATATAGAGCTATATAGAGAGTAGATATCGTAATTATTTTACACCTTAGTTTAGTTTAGTCAACCCCACACGAATCGCCATAACATACTCGTCGTAACCTCATTTTTAATCGATAATTCATCGTGAATCGGGAATCGGGAATAGTAAATCGTAAATCGTAAATCGTGAATCGTAAAATCGTAAATCGTAAACACACATTGAAGCGCCGTTCATTTCTTGTGATCCAGATCGAATCATTATTCAAATCCAAATAATAAAAAGAAAATCCACACTCGCACACATTCAGCATCATCCCACACATATGTGTATATATATCATATATATATCGTATCGTAACCGTATCGGGCCTAGCGACGACATCCGAGAGAATGCCATATTTTATATTTGTGTGAGATTTACTACTAAAAAACCAATACTAAAGAACTAAATACTTATATATCATTACAAATGAGCGCCGTTTTCTAAAAGCCACAGTTTAGAAATTGTGTAAAAAAACTAAAACAAAAAGCAAAAAAAAAGTAATATTAACTACAAGCTTAAAAAAAAAGAAAGTAAGAAGGGAGGACAATTATTGAGATGTAAGCGAGAATACCGAATGCCATAATTCAAAATAAAAAGCATTTAAACATATATATTATATATCTATAGAATATACTAAAGTATGTTAAACACAAAACAACAAGAATTACTAAAACTAAAAGTCATGAGAATATACTGAACAATTTGCCAAAGGCTTAAGAATCAAAAAACGAATAAAAAAGCAAAAAACCAATAACTTACGAAACAAACACTACACTCATTACACGCTAGATATGGCAAAACATCGATATTTATCGATTAACTTCGATAGGTTCGATTATTTGGCAGCTCTACCTTACATACATACATTCAAAGAAAGCCTACGCATAAAATAGTTAATTAAAGAAACTCTTTACAACAAAGTACATACCAAAAAATACACCTACACTCTTAATTCAATTGCAAGCAGGTATTTTGTTTCAAAATAAACCGAATATATTCCAAAAAACACCAAACAAAACATACAAGTTTGCCCGAACCAACAATTAATTCTAAAAGCAAGCAGAATGCTCATATACACGTAGCCTCTAAACTCTAAACTAAAGTAAAACACTAAAAACGAATCCAAAACTTAAATCAGGTATTCAATTTTTTTCGTATTACGTACTTAGCGTTTAAGGAAATGGGAGAAAATAAGGAAAAATGACTAAGAATGATCCTTAGAGATGTGCGAATGATTTTCAAAAATAAAAAGAACATGAAAAAAACCCCCAACATACATATTGAATAAGCAACTCTTTTTTATATAAAAAAAAACTTAATAAATTGAAGGGAAGAAAAGCAAGAAGAAAGAAAGGAAATGAACTCTTATATCAAAATACAATTTTGAGTAAAACTTTTAATGACACACAACAACAACAAGCAATTCTCGGCAAGCACAGAGAAATGATTTCATTATGACTATATTATAACAAAAGAAAATCTCTAAAATTATACATAAAAAATACTTACTTACCTACGATCATAATTATATTTTGTCAAAAATCATTTAGCAATTAAGTTTTGTAACAAAACAAACCCAAGTCCCACACAAAAATTCGATTATTTCGATGATATTGGCAAGTTATCGAACCAACAGATTGTATCTAAATTCGATTATTTTGATGGTATTTGGAACTTATCGAACCTACACACACACACACATACATTACTAAACACATATGTAATAATTATGGAGCAATTGAGTACAAAACGAGTACAAATTTAAATTTTAAGCCAGGATCA
This sequence comes from Drosophila tani, assembly GCA_008042535.1. NCBI lineage: Eukaryota > Metazoa > Arthropoda > Insecta > Diptera > Drosophilidae > Drosophila > Drosophila tani. The sequence continues at coordinate 20,033 of VNJO01002704.1, read as the reverse complement.
GACGACACACAGTTTTAAGTTTAAAGTTAAAGCATATAGATTTCGATCAGAGAGAGCGCAGAGCAGCATAAGGAAAATATTGATAGTGCCAGCTACTGGTTTCGCATAGCAAAAGAAAATACTGCATACTGCAAAGATATTCATAGAGGATCGAAGGATCGCCAGCATACTAACCACATTTATTCGCATAGTCACATACTTACATAGTTACTTAAAACATAGACTAACCCCCCCCCAAACACACTCTACATGCATAAATATATCTAGAAAAAGGAAAAAATCCCACTCTTCTCCTTGAACTATGATTTGCTTCGGTACGAGTATATATACTATATAGAGACCAGGTTCTTGGCATACGCAAAATTATCTCATACATTCTCACTCACCCCCACTCAGCATATAGCGTAGGGAAGTGCGGGTACTAGGTACACCCACCAGTAAGCAGCTACGTAAGTCATATATATGTATGAAAGCTAAAGGAAATCTACCAAAATCGAGCGACAGATTCAATAACGAGTTGCAGTTTAAAATTGTAATTGTCAGAACCGGAAACGGAAACGGAACAGGCCACGGGCAACTACGAAGCGTGGCTTGGTCATTTTTCTATATACATGCATACACATACATATTTATATACCCAATATATATATATTATGTATATATATATATACATACATAGATGTGGACTTGACGAGACAAGAGTAAGAGTATATTTTATACGATAAACAAATTTTATAACATATTTAATAATAAATTATACACTAATAATTGTGGAAATGATTGCTTTTTATTTACGTCTTTTTTGGGAGGGTCGAGTAAGGGATAATGGAACCAATTCTTGATGGTTGAATCTACCAATTTCAGCAGTTACATCACAGTATAAATGTGACCGTATTCCCACTAAAATATACTATATTTACAGTAGGTTTTACGTACAACTGTGCCATACGTGCCATATTTGTGGCACAAACTAAAAATATTAAACAGTTTGAAAATGTGTTGAAGGAATTAAGAATTTAAAATTATAGCCTAAACGAGTTTACCAGCACACAAATCTATATAAAAATAGATTTCTTTATATTCCAAAAATTTTAGAACATAAATTCGAATAACTACAAGTATGGCTTTGTATCTAAGACGGCTTTTGTGATCTTTTGAGCTCGATAAAGCTCGGTAAACATAAAGATAAAGATACAGCCCAAAAGTATACCAACATTCACAGATTTTTGAACGTTTATTGAATTTTATATTCGAAAAAAGCTCAGTGTTTAGATAATGGATTGCCTATAATATCGAACGCTTAACACGCGCAGTTACTTTGTATAAGAACTTGCTGGATGGGTGCGGGGTCTGGTATATTATTAAATTAAAATGCACTTTTGCTAAATATTAGCTATAAGCTAAGTAAGACTGCAAGCCCGGTATTAACTACATTTTTTATAAAGTGCGCTGTTAAGTATTTTTAGCATTTAGAGTAAATTATCAATGATCAGATATCAATTATCACAATGTCATTGAAAATGGTTCATGGGTAAGAGTTTAAAGATTAAAGTGATTAAAATGCATCTAGTAATGATAATGATATTTTAGCAGAGTTTTTAGATTAATATAAATCACATATTATATGAAAATATTAAAGTAGAATTACTTAAAATTTCTTTATATTATGTCTGTTTTTAGGTAGAGAATATAGATTATTTATGTCTGTAGATTTAAAGTAAATATACTGTTTAGATAGTTATATTTTTAGGTTTCACCATTTTTATCCGTTTTTATTTATATTCAAACACCACAAAATAGTTAGAGTTAAATCTTTTTAGATAATAAATATTAATAACTATACTTTTCTTGTATTCTTTAAATGAATTTTTAACGAGAATACCTATTAGTTCTTATGTTCTTATATCTGAAATGTCAATGTTAGTATCCAGCATCTTTAATGGTCTCTCTTAATAGGTGCTTGAGATGTCTCCGCGTGTGCTCCCGGAACCTAGGTCAAGGCTATATCTTTATAAGTAAATTGTTTAGAGTAACATACGACGCAAATGATATTCGGGCTTTTGTCTAAAAATGTAGCCAGGCGACCACCATTTAGAATGACAAAAGGAATTGCTAAGTACTTTGGCATAATGAGACTTTTATGAAGCCAAAAAGCGAAATAAAAATAGAAGTAATTCTATAGAAAACGAGAAAAAAGGTGGTAAGGCGTCCGTTGCGTGACTTCAAAAATTGCGCTGACTCTGAACCAATACCTCTCCATTTCAATTCACTTTTACAATTGTTTTTTATTAGTTTTTTTTTTGCTGGTCGTAAAGTTGAGTAAAACCGAGCTGAAAGTCCAGATTAGCCATTTGGCGAGAACGAGGTAATTGCGGCAATAGAATCCGGACTGATGGGGGGCCCCGATTATACCAATTTTCAGGTCTGCCGGACTAGATAGAGATTACTCTCCTCCGCAGCACGGCAAGTGCTTGTTTAATCTTCGTCTGACACCGACTGACGGCGGCTTTCATGGTCAGGGTTCGGGTTCGATGCGATGCTAAATAAAACTGAAAACTGGTTATGTGTTTGCCTATTTATTTACTTGTTTGCTTTTCTACCTCCACAGCACCCAACCTCCAAACAGCTGTTTAGAAAAAGCAAACAAATTATTATTTACGGGACGATCTTTAGCCTAAACCGAACTATACGTATTTCGGCGGCGCATCGTGTAACATATCACAACAGATGATCTTCTCCGGCTAAAGCGGACAAAGAGTGTAACTCCACTAAAATTTAAACAAAAGTGTGGTAATTACCGCTTGAAAGTTAATTTAATTAATTGTGAGTACGCAAGATAAGGCCCACTTAAATATTTAATAGCTCCAGCTCAAGTTTTTGTTTCCAGAAGATGCAAGTGTCAGGGTTTTAATTTCTTGTGAGATGGGATTAGCTCATCGTTTGTGCCTTGTATTAAAATAATAAAATTTAAATAGCTTAAAAATAAATAATTGGGGGTTCTAAAAAGGTAATTAGTTATTTTTTGGTTTCATAAACTTAAATATTTGCCAGTTACTTGTAAAGCTGGAAAATAATCGAAGCTTTCGATATTTATGTAAGCGAAAAATGATTTTAAATCGATTAACAACGACAATTTTTTAGTTTTACTTTCTTGTGTTGCTTTCATTAGTCAACAATTAGTTTTCCCTTGTCTAGTTAATTTCTGTTCCATATTTATATTTCTCGGTTATTTAATTATCATTAATTTATAGTGAGTTGAAATATAAATATTTATATATTTTGTCCTTTCAGTTGATTTACCTTGTGAAGAAACTTTACTTTCTTAAAGCGAAAACTATACCTTATTACCCAAAATGTTGATACATTTTCCCTTTTCTCTTTGTGAAGTCATAAATAATATTTATAGATCTAGGACCAGTTGACAAACAAAAATGAAAAAGTGAACTGCAAAACTAGTATCCACGAAATCATAGCCAATTACTAAAACCAAAAAAATAGTGTGTAAGTCCAGTTTCTTAATTGGCAGTTGGTGATTCAAGTTTCTTAATCGATCCTACAACTATGTTGCAAGGCGACCAGTATTTCTTAAGGCGATCGCTACTCTATAGAGTAGACTCTAGTCCTAAGCAATGACCAAACATCAATCACCATTATCTCTGGTATTTAAGCCCAGAACTCGTGTGCATCTGTTGACCAAAGACTCCAAAAGAAATAATATTCAAATCTGAAGAGCGGGGCCAACATAAAAACAAAAATAAATATAAAGAAAACTGAAACTGGAAAAGCGACGAGCCGAGAGTCCATTGAATTATTAGCCAGTTTTATTTTTGTTTAGACGCGTTTGGAGCGCGACGGCCTCAGGTGAATCCGAATCGGAGTCCTCCTCATTCGAATCCCCATCCCCGAGTGCGTGTCGATTCCAATACTTTGTGTTTAGCTTGGCTTTTCGAGTTGCGGGCGTCGTCGGCGTGCAGTGACGGGTTGCGCATACAAATTGGAGCGGTGCGCCGCTCCGGAAAGTGTAATTAAAGCCAAAGCCCCCACGGACTGCATCGGCCACGGATTTCAGCTACCTGATACCTGGTCACTGGTCAGTTACCAATTGGCTACGCCATCATTTCGCCGAGGTCTGTCTTTGGAATCAGTTTGTTGTGCGACGCTTATCGTGCGTGGATTTGGTTATTTTTGTGGAGATTAGGCCAGTTTTTAAGTGCCAGCGGACCACCGGCGATTATTTAATCGCTGTGATTAGCCAACTTTCGCGTTGACAATTCGCGACCTGATATGCTGTAATGAAAGTGAAATTAAAAACAAACAAACTAAGGATGAAACTTAAATAAAACCAAAACTAAGCCGAGTTTACTAAGTGACTTGTGTGCTTTGTGTTGAAAAAGGATTTTTGAAATAAAAAGTATTATGAAAATACAAAATACAAAACGAACTTAAGAATATTTAAATACTAAGTGATAAACAACAAAAACAAAAATTTAATCTGACTTAAGTCAAAATAAAGTTAAAATTAATTTACAATTAAAATAAAGGATATTTCTGGTATTTTAAGTATTTTAATACTATGCTATACATAGATTATGGTGTTATGACACTACATTCATATTTTCTTCCACTAAAGGTTTTATACGATTGTAAAATTTTCTTTCATTAAAAGTTTTATATAAGTTTTATTTTATAATTTTTATAACAAAAATTCCTTATAAACAGATTTACAGCGCTCTTTAAAGTGTTAAGATCTAGTTAAACACGCTTTTATAAAAGTAAACAAAACCCTTTTTCAATTGAATCTTACTTTGCTGATAACAGCAAATTTTTTGCCACATTTTTTGCTTCTAAAAATAAATTTGCAATCGAACTTGCTGAAACCGCAATCCATCTTTTTCGTCTGTGCGTGCAAATGATGAATATGTACATACATATGTATTTATGTATGCTAAAAATGTTGTCATACAGAAAACGTGAGCCGGAGACCCATCGAAATTCACTGTGCTAAGTGTCCCATGTCTCGCCGTTAATTAATTCATCGACGATTGAGCAATTCGCCATACGCTTATGGCGCGGAGTGTGCGACGGCGGCGGTTGAACTTGAAACTGATTATGGCGCTCAGTGCATTTGGATTTTAGCTGCAAAACTGGACTTTTATCGCGCTCAAATAGCCCAGCAATTAAATCAACTTTTAGTCTCGTTGATGACACAACAAAATCAGAGCTTCGTATTTCGGGTTTCCTATTGTCACCAACTGTCGTCGATTCTATTGATTTTCCTTCGAGGACAATAGTTGACGCGGCTTGCTGATTTTCCATAATTCATGATTTAATTACGAATATCTGCCGTTTTTCCAGTTGACATTTTCTCAACCCCTTTTGCATGGGAAGTGAAACAGATTGTTTTGGGTCCTATTACAAAGCAATTAAACAGTTGGAAGTCAATAATGAAGGACAAGAATGCGATAACACCGGCTCCGGAGGCCAATGGAGGTCAAGTTAATGGTAAATAATCAATCATATATTCTGTAGTAATTGTCCATTTTTATAGCTTTTGACATTGCAGTTAATGATGGAGATCGGCCGACAACTACTGTGATCAATATAGGTAAGTGTGAGAAGGCCGAAATGGCAGTTAAAAGTTAGTGAAATTCTAGCACAGATTTTATGGGAACACGCCCCCATGTTAAATGTATTTTAAACATTTAGATATAGCAGGAATATAAGGTATTTATCTGGAAAGTTTAATAGATCAGTTGAAAGTAATTCAAGTCAATAATATTATTCTTAATCATCATTACTAAGCTCTATTAGCGGCAATTTGATTTTAATTACATTTAGAATCACAGAAATACATTTTTTTTTACAACGTTGAATACCTTATTGATATAAGTACATAATTTTATTTTTAGTGGTTAAAATATTAAAATTTTGGGTATTTTCAAAAATAAATATTTTAATCAACATTTAATAAGCTACGGTGATAATTACCCTCATACTAGATCTTGAATTTCAAAATCTTAATAAATTATTAATCTAAAAAAGTTAATCCTTCGTACTTACATATAATGGTTCTTGTAAATATGAATATTCCCATTCAATAATCGTATTTCGCTAGCTCATGCTGACTCAATAAATACCCCAATTGTTTAATCAAAATCATCGTTACCAAGCACAAACTATCAGAATCGGGAAAAGTGCAATATATAAGCATACATTTGGCTTAAAGTCGGCCTTCTCAAGTACTAAATAAAGGGAAATACATAGCTACCAATACTATTAGAACCTAAAATAGATAACAGTAGATTAAGCTGGAATAATACTTCAGAAAAAAGTTAAACTTGTATTAAACGAAGTCCAGTACAATGAGATTCGTTATCTGACCGACATGCTTGACTTTTCCCTCCCGAAATCGAGCGTTGTATATAGATCATATACAAAGTACACATTAAAACACAATACTCGCGCACTCAAATGCTGATAGTGAATGCCAGCGCCCCCTTGTCGGGTATATTTTCGTATATTTTCTGCTTGTGGAGTAACAATCCATTCAGTATCAGCCGGCTTTTGCGTTCGAAAAGGTGTGTGATTCGCTAAGCGATTAAAACATCAAATTAAACAAGTGTTTTAAAGAGCAAAAACCAGCTGTTTGTTAGTGAAAAGAACTTGATATGCTAATTTCTTAGAAGCAGTTTTATAGGTTGCAGTTGAATGCGTTTTAAAATATTGCGATGACATCAAACAAACAAGCAACGAATGCCAGTTATTTGCCGTCAAATTTTGTATAAAAAGTTCTAATTATTTTCGAGGTGTTAAAATGAACCGCTCTTACAAGAAAGCGTCGTGAGCCTTTACCAACACTAGCCAGCGTCAGCCGCGACACAAACCACAATGGAAATCTGTAACGGTCATTTGCCGTTTCTTGGCAAATGCAAATTCAAAATAATTTATATAAAAAGCCAAATTAAAATACAAGAAATGTCCACAGGTTTACTATTTTTCTCTAGCCCTTCTCCTAGCTTGTTTGTCGTAAACAAAACACAATATCGTTGATTAACAGAGCTTATGCAGAGCCAGATCCACGCTTACGTTAACGTTTTTGATCATTTCACGTGAAAAGCTTACGTTTTGGACGATATTGTTCAGAGCAAAGCTATCCACCTTTTTTCATCAAAGATATTATCTCAGCCTTTTTTAAGCTCTGTGCCAATTTAGCTATTTTTCCTCTAGATATCTTCTTCTTTTGACAAATTTTTCATGAGTTTATTTAAAAATCTGTGATGGTAGAACTCCAAGTTTTTTTAGATGTCATCACATTTTGTTAGCTCATTATAGGCATGATATAATTACAGAAGGTATTCTCATCGAGTGAGCTGCCTACGCTTGTTAATACGCCACCCTTTCGCTCTCTCTCATTGCACTTATGGTAGATCTAAGTAATAGGCTTAATCAAGAGCGGAGAGAGTGAGAGCCGAGAAGGCCTCTCCAGTATTGACCGCTTGCGTTGCACTATAATTCCCAACGAGTTCTGGCTGTCAGCAAGTGGTAACCACGCTGAATACTGACGTGGGGCACCTACTTCTTCCTCTTTCTCCTCTGAAAGTGGAGCGAGAGCGCTGAATATTTATCGTCCCCGTCAAAGCCGATGAAACTACCTTATATTATTATATCATGATTATAGCTTTTTCAAAGCTTTTTTACGACCCAAAGAGTTAGCGGCACTGGTCACACTGCCTTTTGGTCGCTCCACAGATCTGAAATCTATAACTACATTAGTTTTTGTTGTCGCGGCGAACGGTTGGCGAAGCGCGTGAACTACATGCGCCTTACTTCAGCCTGTTGAATCGAACACGAACACCCACTCGCCCCCCCCACGGCGCAAAAAAGTACACATATAATTTTAACAACAAATAAAACGCAAGGAAACAAAACAATAAAAAACGGTAGATGCGAATGAAAGTGAAAGAAGAGTGTCAGTGTTGTTTACGTTTCTCAGTGTAACCACCCTCTTACTCCCCCTCTCTGCCTATCTCTGTTTCTCCCTCTCTCCCGGTTTCTCCAAATCAAAAAAAAATCGCAGAACCAGAAACTGAAAGTCAAGACATTGGAATCTTCGCAGCATCCCAGCAGCCGCCACAACAACAACAACAGCAAGCCGAAACCGACAGAATGGCCAATTTCGACGATGTGAGTGTCCCACTGTCCAATTAGGCAATATCTCAATATATATTGCAAGTGCACGGCGAGCGAGAAAAAAAAGCACAAAATAAATGAAGAGATGTGTAACGATTATTAACTGACATACAGACTCACACACCTACAGTGACTGACACACACACACACACATACGAACTCACGTAACGAACATTAAGCGCCTTATTTTGTTTGATTTGATTTTTATTTGAATTTTTTGTTTTCGCCCGTCCGTCGTTATCCTCCCTATGTATGCGTGTTGCATGTTGCTATTGCGAATGTGAAAAACCAACCTGCTGCTGCTGCTGCTTCTCCTCCTCCGCCGCCTCCTTCCAAAATAACAACAACAACCTACACCTGAAACACCAATTATGATGGCCGCCAACAACAACAACTACGACCAGACGTTGCAACGCGCCCGCCTCGCTTTTTCCAGTGGAAAGACCAGGAACGTCAACTTTCGGTAAGTTTTGAACGGTAAATTTCCATATTTTGGAAGCGAGCTTCTTCCCAGGCCTTTAATGAGTAGTTTTTGCCAAGCTACTTTGTTAATTACAGTAGAGGTTTCGGGGTTGAGAGTAGCTCTAAAAAGTGGGTTAAAAGTCAGGGAGATGTCCGTGGAACTCCTTAAATGGTTTTGCCAAAATTTATTTGATTATGTTAATTTCAAACATGCAGTTTTTAGTGCCTCTTCCATTCCATATTTTCAATATAATATTGCCATATTATATTGCAAATTGTAGTTGAACGAACGCTTTTATAGCTTTTTGTATAGTTTCGCTTGCATCGTTTCCTATAAGTTTTTGGGTCAAATTTCTATAAGTTAATTAACGAAAAGTATTAAGGTGTTCTTTATAATTCTCTCTACTCTTTAAATATAACCCATAAATCTGTGTTTCTTATAGTTCATAACTTTAGGGAATAATAATAATAAGTAACCATTATGGAAAATTGATTTAGGATAAAAGAGATGACATTAAATATAATTTTATCGAAATGAAAAACAGACACTTGCCAAACCAGAGATTAGGCTAACCTCATGTTAAGAAACTGGGCTTTAAACTTCGTTTTAGTTACTGAAAATAAAAATGAAAATAAGCAGAATTATTTTAACTATTTCTATTATAGAATTACTTTTTTTTTGTGGATATTTTAGATATGTACAAAGAATTTAAAAATAACCTACAGTTAAATTTCCAAGATCTAAGATGTTTAAAGAGCAGCTTCGAATAATGTTCCCTTCAGGCGATATCCACTGTAGCATAATCATTTCATGTTTATATTGCCATCGCGTTACAAGCGGTTATTACCATGGCCCAACCGAAATACGACGATCTCAGCTCTGAAGCAAGGTAATAGCTCTGGTTTTAGGGTTTATTGTTCCATTTCGGAACAAGATCACAGAGAGAGATCCAGTGATCTCCAACCCACCAAGACTTTTCCCTTGCACACAAAGAAAAGCTTTGACCTTTAAACTTGGCCCCTCCCGCAGAGCTTTTCATTACGTGCTATGATAAGGAGTGCAGATAGCAGCGATTCACTCCGGGGGAACTTCCAAAGTCTAGCTCTATATATAGCCTCTCGATATGCATTAATGCGAGAACTCTGACTTCGTCCGGGCCAAGTGGTTGTACTTTGAATGCAATTAGACTACGGCGGACTGAATTCGTTTCTCTCGTCTCTGGGCGGCGAGCATGTAACCGGAATAATTGCTATTTCCCCTTCCCATCTGACAATAACAATAAAAACACGAACACGCAAGACTCAACACTCGCAACACTCTCACACTCGCCTTTGGATATGTTAATAAGCGAAAAATGAAGAGAGATAATAGAAATAGACGAACAGGCGATAGATATTCCGATAGTTTCTTTGAGTGCGAAGTGTGAAACGGAAGTGCGGAAGAATCTCAGCCCAAGGCTGACGGCAGTTTAATTCCATGATCTTTCCAAATAGTTCCGAACAAATGAACACGTTCTATGACTGTTTTTTCGCCTCTAGCTCTGGGCTCTAGCTACTCGGGCCACTTCTATATCCACTTCGCGGGCCTTTGATTATATTTAAATACATTTTGCAAATACAGATACAAATACAGATACAGGCGGGCTGTCATGAAATGGAACTCCGCTTGGTTAAAGATTAAAGTATGATGTGGACTTCTCGATAGTTCTTACGATAAAAGTTTTTAACCTTGTTCTTCAGAGTATTGATTGAGTCCTGGATGGGCACTTGTTGGGTCTTTCAGCTCCTGAAGCTCTTTCTGAGTTTAAAATCGCTTGTAAGCGAAGCTTTTGTGTGATTTTGTTTTTTTACACATTGTCAGGAGCAAAAATCTTTCGCCAAGGATTATAAAAACAAAACATACACAAGCATTGGACTTTATTTTGGCGTTCTGTCATGACTTTAACAATCAGATTTGCTTTTGGGCTCCTATTTTGAATTAGGGTGCCCAACCATGTATAAATTTCTTTAAATTTCAATTTCCTCGTTTCAAATTTATATAATTTACGTGAAGTACAGCCTCTAAAACCCATTTAACGCCCAATTTAGTTCGAGTTATGCAACTATAGGAAAAGGGAGCTATAGGGAAGTTGGACTGTAGTTCGAATATGAGTTACTTAAACGGCCACAGTGCGGCTAATTGCTTTATTTATATTCACAGCGATCGACGATCGGTTGCCCGCTTATACGGTTTTATGTTTGTCATGAGCAATTAATAATAATAATTCAATTCAATTGCAAGTGCACCTCGGGGGGCTGTTCACCTGCGCTGCTGCGGCTCACCTTGACAAGAGACATTACCTCCTCTCATTAGCCCGAACAAAGTAGATCACCAAGAGCGGGCTGTCGAGCCGGTTTACACGGTTCTTTAGTAATTGGCCCGGGCTCCGAAACCCCGGAGTTGAGTCACCAGAATCGTAGAATATCACATAACCGGCCGTAAAGCTAACATTGACCTTCCCCAAGCGCCGAGCTGCGAGCTGCGAGCTCTCGTGCATTGTGATTAGTATTGATTTTGTTTTGGTCTTTGTTTCGCACTCCTACCGCGGAACTTGTCCCATCATCATCATCATTTGTCCATTAATTATTTTTGTTTCTGCTTGGATTTCGTTTTTTTTCAGACGCCAGCAGCTGGAGAATCTGCTGCGTTGCTATGAGGAGCACGAGAATGAGATTATCAGCGCCTTGGAGGCGGATCTGCGGCGCCCCAAGCAGGAGAGTCTCATTGTGGAGACCGAGTTCATGAAGAACGACATCAAGCACATTCTTTTCCATATTGATGAGTGGGTGCAGTCCGATAAGGTGAGCTTGGAGACTGCTCTTTCCTTAATCTCTAATCTCTAATAAATATTTCAGCCCTCCAAGTCGTTTGTGAATCTGATGGACGATGTCCAGATCTACAATGATCCCTTTGGCGTTGTCCTGGTCATTGGCGCCTGGAACTATCCGCTGCAGCTGCTCCTGGTGCCGGTGGCCTCCGCCATTGCCGCCGGAAACTGTGTGGTGATCAAGCCCAGCGAGATAGCCGCCAACTGCGCCAAGTTCATTGCCGATGTCATTCCAAAATATTTGGATAATGTGAGTATGATGATTCACATGTTTAACTTGACTAAGCGCGAAGTTTATAATTAGTTTCAAATGTTTATTCTTAAAATTATAAACATATTGAGAGGGCGAGAAGTTCCTAGGATTCCTGAGATTCCTCATAGTTTTTTTTAATAATTAATTAATTCATTAATGCATCTCAGTAAAATGTTTAAATATTTATATAGAAAATTAAGATGCAGTGCAGAAACTGAATAACTTGAGGAGCTGTCGCATTAGCAAACTGATTTTATGGCTTTTTATGCTTTTTAATGCCTTTTAAAACTAGTTATAAAGACATGGAGTTAAGAGAGACATTAAATTATTAGACTAGCATAAAATTAAAGAAAAGTTTCAGGAAATTAATAACCTTATCCCCACCTTAGGACTGCTATCCCGTGGTCTGTGGAGGACCCAGCGAAACCGCCGAGCTGCTCAACCAGCGCTTCGACTACATATTCTATACGGGCTCCACGCGCGTGGGCAAGATCATTCATGCCGCGGCCAACAAGCACTTGACCCCCACCACCTTGGAGCTGGGCGGCAAGAGGTGAGCACGAACTTGAACCTCAATTAAGCAGCGAGTGAGATTTCCTCCCCTTTCAGTCCCTGCTACATTGACAAGTCGGTGGAGCTGCGGACAGCCGTCAAGCGCATCCTGTGGGGCAAGCTGATCAACTGCGGTCAGACCTGCATTGCTCCCGACTACATTCTCTGCTCCAAGGAGGTGGAGACTCAGTTCATTGCCGAGGCCAAGGAGGTGCTCAAGGAGTGGTATGGCGACAATATCCAGGGCAGTCCGGATCTCAGTCGCATCATCAATGCCAATAACTTCCAGTAAGTAACTTCAGGGGGAGGCATTCAAGTGTAGAAACTATAAGCTTTCCATTTCAGACGCCTTCTTGGTCTGATGAAGTCGGGACGCGTTGCCGTTGGTGGCAAATACGATGCCAGCGAGCGGTTTATTGAGCCCACCATTCTGGTGGACGTCAAGGCCACCGATCCCATCATGGAGGAGGAGATCTTCGGCCCCATCTTGCCCATTTTCACAGTGGAGAGTGCCTACGATGCCATTAAGTTCATCAATGCCAGGTATGAGAGTGTTTTGTGAGAGCCTTTGTCCCTAGTCTCTGGCCATTTAATCATGAAAAAACATTATCCTCATGAAAAACCAACAATTACAACCAACAATATGTCCGATTCGCCATGTTTTTCTCCTTAGAGAGAGTCCACTTGTCCTGTATATTTTCACATCGGAAACAGAGGTTCAGAATCTGTTCATAAACGGCACCCAGTCGGGCGGACTGTGCGTGAACGATACGATAATGCACTATGCCGGTAAGAGAGAGGGGAATCTATATATCCAAAGGAGAGATGGATGGATGTGGATACAGTCCGTTGCTTGCTTCTCTACGGTTACGGTTTCTCTCAAGTCCCTCCAAACGGAATTGGAACCTGTTATGATTGCTCTACCCCTATTTGTTAATATTGTATACCTTTTACCTGGTGATGGTGACTCTAATTATTCCTGTACAGCAGCGGTCGGCACGGTCTTATCCCGTGGGGTAGGGTATTTCTCAGTCGGCGTCGCTGCACAGTATGCACAAAAGAGAATAGAAGAAGAATGCACAAAAGAGAACAGAAGAATCAGTGCAGACACATTTTAATTGTATGGCTAGATTTAGCCTTTTTTAGCGTTAAATAGCTAGTTTTTAGGTTATAGCTATTCTAGCGCAATATTACAATATATCTTAGCTTTTTTTCTTCTCATATCTAGCCGTAGAGTGTTTAATTTTCACTCATACAAATGCAATGTTGGCATTTGACTGCAGTGTGCGGACCACTGCTGTACAGTCTCTACCTTGCTGTAGATGATGACCTAAGGCGCCCTTTTGATTAATAGCCCCTAAATTACACCCTGTACACTAGTCATTACACATTGTTCATGCATCTGTATATATATCATAGATATTTGCAGATCTGTTGGGCTTAAATTGGTTAACATATTTGGTAGAATCGAAATTATTAAAAACAGATCTGCAGATCTCCTACGTTTGTCTTTTATGTGTGTAATTCTTCTTCCTTTGCAAGTCCCTAAGCGATGCTAGAGGATGCTCCAACTGTACTTACTTACTTATACTGTTCTCCTCCCTATTATCCCTCGTAATTAGAGAGAAACCACTTGTTATTTACGTGTTCTCCAACTCGAATAAGCTAGTTAAAGAGTTCAGGACTAATACAACCAGCGGCGGATTCTGCAGCAACGAAACTATAATGCACTGTGGAGGTATTTTTGCTATAATGTATATTTTAGTTAAGAGATATCTACACACTATTGATTTTTGTGTAATGCACCTTTATTGTTGATTTTTTAAACACTATCTAAGCGAATTTTTGAAGTAGCCTCTCCGATCAATATTTGATATGCAAATTGATAGGGAAAACACGGATAAAGACAACGAAACGAAAAGTTAGACACAAACTGAACAAGTATACAAATACTATGCACATTTTTAATGCGTTTTATAGGTTTCGGACTCGAATTGTATTTATTTATGTGTATTTTGCGCTTTGCTCAACTTTTTGTTTAACACTTATACGCTTGGCTAAGAAATTGCAAGTAATAAATTAGTATTAAGAGTGCTAAAAGTGGTTTTTGGTGATAGCTAATGGAAAATAGCTTCTATATAAGCTTCTATGTATTAGGTTTCAAGTTTAATTAATGCTGACTTTAGAGGTATTTTGTAGTATTAACAAATAATGAAGTCAAGTCATAGAGAAAGGCTTGATTTAAGTAAAAGACTTGATTATTTGTTGAGTATTTATTCCAGAAAGTACCAGGAACCCTTTAAAATTCATATTTTCCCCCTATAGTTGATGTTTTGCCCTTTGGAGGCGTGGGCATGAGCGGAATGGGCAGTTATCATGGCAAATACGGCTTCGATACCTTCACACACAAGAAATCTTGCCTGGGCAAGGATCTGTCGGCCTTTGGCGAGAAGTTGGCATCGTGAGTTTGACCTGAAATGAGTCTCTTAGTATTATTTTAATCCGTATAATATTTACCATTCCCCCAGGGCCCGTTATCCCCCCTATTCGGACCGCAAGGGATCGATCCTTTCGTTCCTGCTGCGCAAGCGCCGTCCGCTGCCCAACCTGCACTTGAGCCACGTTGTGGCCCTTGGCCTGGGCGTTGGCTTGACGGTGCTGGCCAACTTCTACCTACAGGTAAGAAAGGTATTTTGCAAGCCGACACTAGTCGCCAACTTGTGACCCCATTAAACTGTACAATTATATTTCATGCAACCGATATAAACACACACACGTCACTGGGAAAAACACAAACCGCTTAAACGACAAAAACACGTCACCACACTCCTCCTAATCCACATATTTCCAGGGCAAGCTGACGCGTTAGGAAGAAGGATGACAGGAGATGAGCCCAGTCTGCACCAGTGGAGTTTTACGAACATTACATTTGGAATTGTTTGCAATAAATATATATGATTAAGCAAGTTTCTTTCTTGGGCATTTTCACTCTAACTAACGCCATTACACACACAAACATTGACTAAATAATGGGTCATTAGGTTTATTTTTAATAAATATAAATTAACTCGGCAACTAAATTCATTTTTGAAAACCTTTCCACTTTTTGTTATACTTTCAGCAAAGCTCAACAACTGACTAAGAAACCCAAAAAAACATTTTATACTTTTTATACTGCATATCGGTGGGTGATGTAAAGCTTTGGACACTTCGTTGTATATACATAAAATAGTTATTGTTATTTAGTTGCTATTTAATAAAAATGTGAATGCTTATAATTTACGACAAATAAAAACAATAAAAATTACTCTAAGCTTTCTTTATATTTAAATTCATCAAAATAGTGGGACCAGCTCTGGTCAAAATCGTTTGCTTACCAACACTGTTTTAAGGGTTTTTCATCTTGCACTGGGTGGCACACACTGGCCAGACATTTTAGAGTTTTTCTGTAGGGTCACACTGTCGGTTGCAATTTTTTGTCAATCATTTTGTCGGTCGGAAAAAATTCATACGGAAAACTACAGACAAAATGGCCTCTCACGGCGACTTGATTGCACAATTCATAGAAATTACAGGGACGGATGAGAACACCGCCCGTTTCTACCTGACCAGCTGCGACTGGGACATAGAGGTGAGCTTTTCTTTCGCCGAGCCGGCGACGACGACAACAACAACAATGATGCAGCGCAATTGCAACTGAAAACGACGCAAATATAATCTCCTTTCAGCACGCTTTGGGCAACTACTGGAGCACTCAGGCGGATGTGCCGCTGCCTGCACAAACTGTTAACTTTTCTGATAATCCTGCTCCGAAACCCACCTCGAGCAGTGGAGCCACAGCAGCTCCGGTCGCAGCTGCAAAGGCAGCACCCGCTAGTGCCGCCAAGAGCACTGGCACCAGCACAGGCTCGGGTGCAGCCTCTTCAGCTGCTTCCGCGTCCACTGATGTCGCCCCACCGGGACCAAAGGCCAAGCCAAAGTAAGAAAAAAATAAATAGCAAAAAAAACAACACGTCATTCTCCAAATATCTCGAATTACCCTTTAGATTCGCCACACTCAGCGACATGTCCAAGGAGCCGTCGAGCGACGATGAACAGCAAGCCTTCTATGCCGGTGGCTCGGATCGTTCCGGTCAACAGGTTCTGGGCCCGCCGAAGCGCAAGAATTTCCGCGAACAGCTCACCGACATGATGCGCTCTGCGCAGGAGCAGAACATTGCCGAGGTGGGGCCCTCCACCAGCAGTGGCGGCAGCAGTGGCAGCGGCGGCGGCGGTGGCAGCGTTTGGGGCCAGGGCATGCGTCTGGGCATGACCGACAATGATCACACCGCTGTGGGCACCAGCCGGGCTCCGCAGGGCGGCGCCGGTGGCGAGAACAAGCCTGTGGTGGTTCTCAAGCTCTGGAGCCAGGGCTTCTCCATTGATGGCGGCGAGCTGCGTCACTATGATGATCCGCAGAACAAGGAATTCCTAGAGACCGTCATGCGGGGGTAGGTTTTCAGGCATCTTACCAAGACTTCCTCTATTTTCTCTATCCATTCCATAGAGAAATCCCACAGGAGTTGCTGGAGATGGGTCGCATGGTCAATGTGGATGTGGAGGATCATCGTCATGAGGACTTTAAGCGCCAGGCCGCACCACAGACATTCAAGGGTTCGGGCCAGAAGCTGGGCAGCCCTGTGGCCAATGTGGTCACCGAATCGCCAAAAGTTCCAGCCGCATTGTCGGCCGACGATGCCGCCAATCAGGAGGCCAGTGCCCGTGATGCCATCAACTTGAATTCCGAGGCGCCGTCCACAACGCTGCAGATTCGCTTGGCGGATGGCTCGCGCCTGGCTGCGCAGTTTAATCTGTCGCACACCGTCTCCGACATTCGTCGCTTTATCCAAACGTAATTATCAGCGTTCTAGTTCCGATTCTGGGATTTGATTAATCTCTTCTCCTGTAACTAATATAGGGCACGTCCTCAGTACTCGACCAGTAACTTTATCCTGGTCTCATCGTTCCCCACTCGCGAGCTGAGCGACGACAACTCCACCATCGAGAAGGCTGGCCTCAAGAACGCCGCCCTCATGCAGCGTCTCAAGTAACTATCTCTAGGTTAAGTGCACGCAAAAAGATTTCCCCCGCTAACGAGGGGAGCAGATCGAAATAAACCAGGATCGGGGGGCCGAATCGATGTCTATAAGTGTCTATATAATATATTAAAAACACCAAATTTGCGTACAATATCTCCTTCACTTTACTATGGCAGTCAAGTAATCTCTCAACTTATGAACTAAAGACTACAACAACTTAGGGCTATCATTGCTTTTAGATGAGCAGGTCCACCTCGTTGCGCAGGACATTGATGTGCTCCATAAAGTCCTCGCGCACCCCGTTGCGCCAGTCGTGCAGCCCATCGCTGCCCACATGCTCACAGTCCACGTAGCGGTGGACAAAGGCGGTGGACAGTGACAGCTCCACCTCGGCCGTGCTGGCCAAGAGCTGAGTCGGCGGCAGCTCCAGCCGGTTGAGCAGGGTCTTGTACGGCGCCCTGCGCTCCGGATCGTACTGGACATTGTCGGGCAGCAGCTTCTTGCGCTCATCGAAGCACACGGCCATGGTGGCCAGCTCGAAGCGGGTTGTCTCAGCCGAAAAGTGGCGCAACTGCTGGTGCAGCGACCCCTTCGCCTGGGAGGCAGTCAGTCGGGAGTTGGGGAAGAAGAGCTCATTGGGACGGAGCAAAAGGGTAAACGTGGCATGGTTTACATTCCGGAGCAAGCAGTCGGTGTGGAGCAGCTGACGCACCCTGGCGGCTGTGGTGTTCGTCTGCCGGAAGGGAAAGTTGAAGGGCATCGCAAACAGATGGATGTTGGTGCGGTCCAGCAGGCGAATCACCTCGTCGGGCAGGGCATCGTAGTTGTAGACCAGAAACTGCTCGATGCCTATGGCCTGGTGGAAGAGGAAGAACTGCAGCAGGCTGTTCTCGCTCCGAGCAAACCGGGAGGTCATGTTGAAGCCCACCAAGTCCACGCAAATGGTGGCCGGCAGGCGCACCGGACTAGTTGGCATCGCCGTGGAATCGGTCTTTATCCCAGCCGGTTTCAGGTTGCGCAGGCGCAGCTTCACCGGGCTCTTGGTGGACGTGATGTCCGTGAATGAGACGCCACCCGGCTGACCGAAATCCCGGCTCACCTGGCAGAAGAAGTGATAGCTGGTGAAGTTGGAGGTCTTGTCGTCCACCACCAGACTCTCTATGGAGTCCCGCTGAAAGCGAAACTTTCCCTGCACACTCCGTCCGCTGAGCAGGTCTAAGCTGCATCGGAAGTCCACCACAGCTCCTCGTTTTCCAACGACGAGGACGTGCGCCTCGCCGCCGGCCACCAGTTCGTTGCGCATCCAGTAGGCGGAGTAAGCATGGAAGTTGTCGCCAATCATCTGCCACACGGGCAGCGGACGCCACAGGGCCGCCTGCGGCACCTCCTCCTTGGTCCCATTCTCCAGGCGGCGCAGCACAGCGGCATCGTTTCTTCCAAAGAAGTTCACATACTTGAGCACATACTTCAAGCGGTTGTTCTCCGTTTTGTACATCAGCAGGATGGCCACGCTGAGGCAGGAGATCAGCAGCAACACCAGTTGCTGGTACTTCCGCATTTTCTTTTAACTTTAATCCGGTTTTAAATTAAAATAACAATTAAATTAAATACACTCCCTGAAAATACCAACAACAATATGCAACAGCTGTTTGCCAGGGTTGTCGCTTGCTCAGAAACTATTTTGGATGCTCGCCAACTATCGGTTGAAATTTGAAGGAAATATCAATCCTCTAGATTTTTAAATTTTCTATAAAAATAAGTATAATATATAATATAAATAATAAGAGTATAATTTCTGTAGGTTGTTGTGTATCTCTCCCCGGGTGACAACTCTGCTGCCAGTTGGGCACAACATGAGTTTGGATGCCGAAGATTGTGATGATTTTATACAAAACAAACTATTTCGCACCCGGGGGAAATGTGGTAAGCTTGTCCAGCCGCAAAGATGCTCCAAATTCCCAGTGAAACTCACACTAAACCTTCAACAGCAATTTATGCCCGCCAATCGGATGTTTACGTCGCGGTGAAGCCGAAGTCAACGCTCCGAGCCACTGCACCCACTCTGGCCATGGCGGAGAGCAACAACAATAACAATGTGATTAATGTGCGACACGATATCTGGTTCCACATAGCCATGCACATCGATCCGGAGGACGTGCAGACCTTTGCTCTGATATGCAAGGAGACTTCGCAATTGGTGGCGTCGCGGGCCTTCTGGCGCAACCTGTACCGACGCCACTGCACCGGCGCCACCTCGGGCTGGAACCTGGACCTGCCCGCCCAGCTGCAGCTGGAGCAGATACGCAACTGTGATACCCGGGCGCTGAGATCGCTTGTCATCGAGGCGCTCTTTCACTGCCACCGACCTCTCAAGGTCCGCCTGGAGCTGGGCTACCACCTGGACTGGCTGCTGCAGCGCACCTTTGTGTCCTGCTGGCAGAAGCAGTACCAGCGCCTGTGGATCATGTGCTACAAGTTCTGGAACCGTCAGCCCCATACGAAATTGCGGGAAGAATCGGAGGAAGAGTCCCTGGAAGTGGTCAACGACTGGGAGGCTCTGGCCGATGAAGACCCGGTGGGCCATTTTGCTCCTGCTCAGGGGAATACCAACGAAGGAGTCGTGCTGCTCAT